>PVKN010011745.1:0-21364 GCA_004027915.1 Capromys pilorides
TGTGGAGCCGTCTTGTATGTGCTGGGAACTTTGGTGGCAGTCAGTGGGGGAAGAAAACAAAGCCGAGCCCCAAGCAGAGCTGAAAAATGCCCACTCATGGAAAGGAAGCGTAGCCAGGGATGGTGGCGCTCTGGAGGCTGAGGCAGGAGGATGGTGAGCCTGGGCCTCGGAGGGAATTAGTGAGAATGTGACTCAAGAATTGAAAGGGGCAGGAGATGTGAAAACAGCCTGCACAAACAGAGCAAGGATTCGGGGGCCAGGTACACTCCATGGGGCAGGAATGGAATTTCCGTGATCCACAGGGGTCAGGGTTTTGCCGCCTGAGCAAAACAAAAACACCTTATTCCAGTCCCGCCCCACTTTTAAGCAGATCACTTAGGTATTTTCTCCACTGACACCATGTTCACCCGGTGCGGGTGGACTTGGGGAGCTGTGGGCAGAGCCCTGGTGGCTGGTTGCCTTCCTTGTGCGCCCTTCTGTGCCCTTCTTTCCTGCAGGTCCTTATTCTCCCTTCCTGCTGCAGGAGTATTTCCTGGGTGTGGAAGTCACTCCCCCGGGCCTTACCCTGGTTGCTTGCTTTTGAGTCTGTTGGCCGGGAGAGAAGGACGCCAGGAGACCACGATGACGGGGATAAGACTTCATGCACTGATCTCAGAACTGTGGCCGTGTGACCACGGGGTGATGTGGAGCCTCAGAAAGGAGGCTGCCAAAAGTGAGCCCTGGACCAGTGGCTAGGCGTGTGCGGGTCACGTGGGCTGCAGACTGTGACCGCATTCTGCTGGCCCTACATGGGGTCCTGGGGTCCTGGTGTGACAGGGTACAGCTTGAGCTCTGGATGAGCACACACAGGTTAGTGCCTGTGTGGGTCCCAGCAGGGCCCTCCGAGGGGCTGTGGGGCTCAGCTCACCCCTCCAGGCTCCTCAGTGCCCCGGCACGGCCCCTCCCTGGCATCACAGAACACCTAGCCCCAGCCCTGCATCTAGGGTCAGCCTCAGCTGGCCTTGAGCGCCCGCTACTCCTCTAGGTCCCCTCCTTCCTGGGGAGGGGGCGGTGTTTCAGTTTCCCTTTTATATGTGATGGCTGCCTGGGTCAGTCCTTCCCTGCAGCGTCCTGGGGCCCTGCACCCCTGGTTACTGCCTTTCTGCTGAAATCTCCCACCTATAGCACATGGTGACATGCTCTAGTGCGTGTACTAGTTGTCACCAAAGATACCAAGCACCCAGGGGCTCAGAGAGGTGGGGCTCCTGTGAGACATCTCCCTTGAGTCCCTTCAGGTCTCCTTGGGTGACTAAGGCTTCCAAGACAGTGCTTCAGGGGCAGGATCCCCCAGGGCTGGCTAGCTAGGCCCTGTGCCTCCTGCATCAAAACCCTCTGCCCTCCCTCACTCCCTGGTGGTACAGTGGCTGGGGGTGGGGCAGCAGCTCCGACCAGGGAGACCACTTCCTGTCCCATTCAAACCTGCTGAAGAGGTAGTCAGAAAGCTGTGGCCCACCCAGGTGTCCCTGACATCCACGCTGTGTGGAAGAGTGTCCAACCTCACAAGGAGGCAAGCTGCCACGCCATGGTGGTTGGGCCACAGGGACTCAGAGCTGGGGTGCCAAGGGCAGGACTGGGAGGTCGTCTCAAGGGGGCAGAGTGGTGGGTTTGCAAGGCAGGGACGCTCTTGGGATGGAGCTGAGAGAGAGTGGCCGCACTGGGTCCAAAGACGGCAGTGTGTATCTTGTCACAGTTAAAGAGCAGGCGCGGTGGCAGGAGAGGCTCAAAGGCTCCGGCCTGGCTGTGGGAGGGCCTGGCGCCCCGAGGACCTCTCTCACCCTCCCCTCCCCGCTTCACCTGCGCTTTTCCACTCTGTTGGCTCTGACCTCAGGCTTGGCGGCCTTAGTGGCTTTGCCTCAGCATCCCCTTGAAGTCCTGCAAACCACAGCCCCTCGGGAGAGCTGCTGGGGGCCTCCTGAGCCCCGGTGCTGCAGGACCAGCCTTGGAAACTCACTCGCGCTGTCACCTCTGTGTCGCCCTTAGAATTCTTGCCCTGCAGCGCGGAATGGGGAGGGGCTTTCCTCTGGGTCTGTTCGGATCCAGGCCTCTGAGTAGCAGTGGGCCGTCTTCCAAGAGTGATGGAGAGAGAGCCTGACCAGGGCCATGAGCGCTTTCCTCTTGTGTTTTCTGGGCTCTTCTGTGTCCCTGCTTGGGCTTGAGACTGTGGTGAGGTGTTGGGGTGGGGGGTGTCCGCTTGTGGTGAGAGCTCCCAAGTGTCCCGGGTAGTAGGCAGAGGGTGGAGGGGCCTCTGTCGCCAGCCCCGCAGCAGGGAAGGGACCACTGCTGGCCTGGGAGGTGAGATCCGCCCCTTATCATGAGGCGATGACCTCGGGTTAGGAAAGGCCAGGAGGAGCCCTGGAGATAATGCCCAGCTCTGGGGAGGCTCATTGTGATTCCAGCAGTTTACGGAGCTCCAGGTAGGGGGCGTTGATGCTACTTTGAAGGTTAGTTGAGTAGCCAGTTATTCATAGACCAGTGAGAATTGGAAGTTCGGAAATGCTCTTCTTAATATCACCATTAGCCAGGTGTGGTGGCGCACACCTGTAATCCTGGCACTCGGGACTCTGAGGCAGGAGCCTGTCTCACAAACCAAATCAGACCAAACCAAACAAGTCCTCACTGTCGGTCTTGACTTCCACCTTCAGCACTGTAAAAATAAAGCTGAAAACTACAGCGCTCTAGGCTGAACTGAGCCTAGGGTCCCCTCCTCTGCTCTCAGGCGAGGAGGGTGTTTTGTGGGTGAAGAAGCTAAGCCCCAGGGCTGGCCACGTGACCAGATCAGGACTCTGAGACAGTGCCCCCAGCCCCCTGGCAGCTCCCGGTCTGCACCCAGAAATGTAACGGCACGGGGACAGCAGATCCACTGTGTCTGTCTTCTTGGTGACCCTCAGCTGGTGGCAGGAAGACGTCATGTTAATGCATGGCGTCCTGTCCCTGGGGATAGAAACGGGCGGGAAGACGGCAGGTGGGCTGATGAGGGCAGTCGGCAGGTGCGTGAGAGGTGTGCGCCTTGGAGGCCAGGTGGCAGAACTCCTCTCTGTGTCCTTGGCCCAGCCTGGCCCTGCAGGACCCCAGCTGGCGGTGCTGCCCGGGTGTGCAGGCTCCGTCCTTCCTGTGAACCACAGGCCGTGTCGAGAGCAGCGGGTGAGGGGTGTCCAGCTTCCCACGGACCCTCCCGCTGCAGCTCGGAAGAAAGTCCAAAAATAGACGCATGGGAGAGAAGCCAGAAGCCGCTCACCCGGCCTTGGGTGCAGGAAGTGGAGGAAGAGGAAGCAGCCAAGAGGCAGGCGCTCCTGAGCTCCCGGGGTCGGCCAGGGCAGCTGGGAAGGGCGGAGGTGCCGAGGGCACACGGGGCACCTAAGCTGGCGTGGCACGGGGTCTCCTGCCCTGCCCTGCCCTGCCCTGGGCATCAGCTGCAGAGGAAGACAGATGGGAGGGCACTGGGAGAAGGAGCAACCGTAGAGAGGCCGGGCCGAGAAGAGGTTTGGGCAAGAGATACTTGTGTCCAGGGCCCACGCCAGTGCGTCCCAGCTTCCCCTGGATGCTCTGAGTAGCAGTGTCCCTCACCAGCTTGCTAAGGCTGAGCTTGCACTTGAAGTTCTCCTGCCTCAGCCTCCCAGAATGCTGTGATTACAGGCCAGGGCTGCTTGGCCCAGCAGGGGAATAAGAAACCCCTGTCCTCACTGCGCTGTTCTTCTGCCCCAGCCTCTGAGGCAGAGCTGGGCCACTGTGGCACAGGGCAGAGGGAGTCCTTCATGTCTCTCCAGCCTGAGGGTGGCCTCAGGGTTACCATGCCTAATCCCCCTTGCCACAGAGCAGAGGTCCTGTCCTTTCTGCGTCCTCCTTGACACACCCAGAGCCCGCCTAGGCTCGCGGGTGCGGACCCAGGAGCCTGAGGCCCCCAGGACAAGCTTGGTGTCCCCGCCTCTTCTTCCTCCATGCATCACCTATGGTGTAGCTATGACCCTCAGGTGGTCGGGCTGGGTGCAACTCCGTGGGGCGCTAGCCCAGCGTGCAGGAGGCGGCCTGGGATCCATCCCAGGAGGAAAGAAAACTCTGCTGTTTTGGTGTTTGAGACAGTGTCACCCAGGCTGTCCCTGAATGCATTTTGTAGTCCCGCTGGCCTCATGCTCGAGACAGTGTCGCCCAGGCTGTCCCTCAATGCACTTTGTAGCCCCGCTGGCCTCATGCTGCCAACCTCCTGCCTCGGTCTCCCGAGTGAGTGCCGAGTGAGGGACCCCAGGCCTGTGGCTCCACGCCCAGCTAAGCAGGGGTGGTTTCTGGGATGAGCCAGGGCCCTGCAGGGGGGCCTTACCCACTTGAGCTGGGGGCAAACTGTTTAGGGTGCTCGACTCCATGCTGTGGATTCTCAGCAGGGAACAGTGTACAGGGCCCTGGTGCAGGGGGCCCTGCCTCGGGGTCCTGCAGCTAGTATTGGGTACCAGTGCCCCCTGCCTGCCTGCGGTTGTGGTCCCGGACTTGGTGGCACCTCTGCCCCCTGGGTCCCAGCTCACAGTCTGCATCACTGTGACCTTGTACCCCATGACATTCCATCTCCAAGCACCTGTGGGGCCTGGAACTCTGCCCAGAAATGGCTTAGGGACACCAGGTGTGGTGGCACACACCTGTAATCTCAGGGCTCTGGAGGCTGAGGCAGGAGAATTGCTGGGAATTCAAGGCCAGCCCTGTCTAAAAGACGAAAAAAAGAAAAGAAAAGCGATGGCCCAGGGAGCACGAGACCTGGGTCCTGCTCCAGGGGAGAGGTTGGCTCTGTCCCTTGCACTGGCCAGGGACCTGGTCAGCAAGGGAGCCGTGGTCCCAGCCCCCATCCAGACCTAGGGACTCCTAAACAAAGCGACTTTCATGGGAAAAGCTGTGCCAGCTCTTTCTGGGACAGGGGAGGATCAGAGCGCATGGGCGTCCGCTTGCCTTCCATCTCTGCCTCTGTGGGGAGAAGCCCTGGTGCCACGGGGTGGGCTCGGGGCTTCTGGATGTTGGCTCAGGTCTCCAGATGCCTGTGGTGTTGGCGCTTGGCGACGGCACCGGGACAACCCTGAGCTGAATGGTGACCTGGAGGAGCACAGCAGCTGTTGGAGGAGTGCTGAGCTCAGATGGGGGCCCCTCAGCCCACTCAGGCCCCCCAGCCCCCCAGCCAGTGCGGCGAGTCGGGACTGCATACCAGGCCTGGACCTTTCCCCTCATCCTCCGCAGAGTCATTCGTTCATAGACTTCCTCACGGCTCTGGTCGCTGCTGGCGTCAAAGCAGCATGGGCGAGGGCTGACCCCGGGGAGTGACTACCTGGTCCATCAGATCCCTATTTCCAGCATCAGCTGGACACTAAAGCCAGTGTCGCATCTGTCCCCCTCAGTGGACAAGTCTGTGCTTAAGACTTTGTCCTCCATTGTTGAAAATTGTGGTACCTTTTAATTATTTATATGTGGATTTCTTTTCATTTTTCCTGCTACGCCATTTGTGTATGTGTGTGTCTGTGTGTGTGTGTGTGTGTGTGTGTGTGTGGTTGATTTCTTCCTCCTCCTCCTCCTCCCTACCCCCTCCTCCCTTCTCCTCCTCCGTGCTGAGGATGGAACCCAGGACCTCTGTGATGAGCCAAGCTCCAGCCTTTCGTCTTTTCCATTTTGAGACAAGGTCCCCCTAGGTTGCCCAGGTCGGGCTGGAACCTGGCGTCTTCCCAGCTCAGCCTCCCAGAGTGCCGCAGGGACAGGCAGGTGTCACTGTGTCCAGTCTTGTTTCATTTGATTTCTTTAGTATCATTTGGAAATTCCGATACATTCTAAGTAAACACCGCTTCCGATGCTGCCTTTGCTCCACATGCTTTGCTGTCTCCCCGCTTTCTGGGTTCCAGATAGGTACAGTTTTCAGGGAAGTTGGGGGTCTCTGTGCCTCCTGTGAAGCCCACCCTTGCCTGGGGTTCAGGCTGTGGGTCCCCACTGAGGCCAGCATATCCTCTGCGGCACTGTACCCCAGGGTACAGGCTCTGCCTGCACACCGTGAGGCTTCCTGTCTTTCCATTCTAGGTTTTCTGTTTGATTATTCTTACAACTGTCACTCTCTGCTAGAATGTGAATCACTCTTCCTTCGGTTGTGTCAGATACTTAGTTACTTTCCTGTGTGGCTCTTAGTCCAAGTTTTGTATCCAAGGTAGGTGTGGTTTTTTTGGTTTGTGTTTGCACTCCTGGAGTTTCTGGCTTGGCTCACCAATTCTGTTTTATTTTAATTAATTAGTTTTTTGAGAGAGGGTTTCACTACGCAGTTCCAGCTGGCTTTGAACTCACTTTGTAGCACAGGCTGGCCTTGAACTCATGGTGATCCTCCTGCCTCAGCCTCCCAAGTGCTGGCATTACAGGTGTGTACCACCATGGCTGGCTGCAGTTTCCTTTTATTAAAAATTTGATTTTTGTGTCAGAAAGGCAGAAAGCGTGGGGCAGCACCCAGGCTGTCCAGCTTGCAGGCCCTCAGGCCCGGCCTGTGGACCCGTGTGTATCCCTCCATGGGCTGCTTGGGTGCCCTGCTGCACAGCTGTCCAAGGAGATGCAGGGCTGCGTGGGCTGCCCTTGCTGGGGCACAGGGAGGAGCCACGGGGCTCCTGTGTCAGGCAGCAGAGGGTCCTCCCTGAGCCTGGGGTGGGCGAGGAACCCAGGCAGCAGACAATGGGTGGAGTAGGCTCTGAGTCGGCTCTGCCCCTTGTGGAACCTACAAGGGAGAGGGATGGGGACAGCACACATGGGGTGAGAGGTCAGAGCCCCCACCTTCTGTCCCTACAGACCCACGTGGCTGCTCTGAGGCCCCCAACCACGCCCCGGGGATGTCAGAGGGCCTCCCGGGCCCCAGGCCGGCAATGCTGCAGGCTGACGCAGCTGGGGCGCCCACCTTCACACAGACCTTCGCCTCTTCCTGCGCCATCTCCAGCAACGGCCCTGGCCAGCGCCAGGAGAGGTAGGAGGGCACCCCGGGGTGTGGTGCTGAGAGGGGAGACCCCCGAGGCTGAGGGCTGGAAGCACCTGGCCCAGGCCTGTGGTGGAGGACAGCGCGCCCAGGGACCTAGAGAGGGACGGGAGTAGCAGCCTTTCCCACTTAGACCTGAGCCTTGCAGGGATCAGAAGTGGGTGCCATGTGGCCTCCTCTGCGCCCGGCTCCCTGCGCACCCTCTTCACCCCACCTCCTTTCCCGTCCGTGGTCCTCGGGGACAACTTAGTCACCCGTGGACCCTGGATCTGGTGCTTGCAAATTGGGCACATCGTGGAGGCATTGTTCCCGTTCCTCTGTGGGTGCCTAGGGTCAGGGATGGAGCCAGGCCAAGGCCTGTGGGCACCACATTCTTCCTGCCCATGGCCTCGCTGTGCCGGAGCTCCAATAAATTTGGACACTTTGGATGAGACGGTCAGGCTTGTATCCCAGTGAGGTACTAAGTGACACATGGGCAGCTGGTGTGGACAGCGCAGGTACGCTGGGCAGAGATGTGATTCAGAGCCCTGGCAGGGCCAGGTAGCTGCTCAGATTTTAACCCGCATCAACTGTCGTTTTCTGGAAGCTTCCATTTAATTAATACTCAGATGAGCTTGACCTGGGGAGCGAGGCCTGCTTCACGCCCCGTCTGGTGGCGGTTGCTGGTTTCAGGATGGACCGTGTACCTTTCGTTGTCTCTCTTTAATTTTGGTTTCTGAGATGGGATCTTGCTGTGTGGCGTAGCCCAGGCTGGCCTCCCCCTCAGCCTCCCGGGAGTGGGGTTACAGGTGTGCACCCCTGCACGTGGCTGCTGGTTTACCCGTTTCCTTTGTTGTTGCCTCTAAACAGCCTGCCGTCCGCAGAGCGCCAGTGGCTGTCGAGCAGCCCGAAGTCCACTCCGGCCCTGCGAGGTGGCAGCCGGTCCTCTGGAGGTTCGCGGAGTGCCAGCGGGTTCTCAGGCCCGGGCAGGGATGCCCCGGGGCTGCCCTGCTTACCCGGCCCGGACCTGCAGGCCTCTTTCCCTGGCCACGAGCTGCCCCCGGTGGATCTGCCCGGCCCTCTTTCTGCTCCGCGCAGCCAGGCCTTCCTGGGCTTCAGCACCACGGCCCCCGGGGTAGGTGGCCTGGCGCCGGGCAGGGACGCAGGCTCCCTGCTGCCCGGCGCCCATGCCGCACCTCCAGCCTCTGGTGGAACCCTGACTGCCCCGGCGGCCGCCAATAGCAGCTTCCTGCCCCACGGCTTCCTTGCTGCGGCGCCCGGGCACAGCGACCGCCTCAGTCCAGGCCCACAGGTGCCGGGGGCGACCCTCTCCGGGCAGCCACCCCTGCCAGAGAAGAAGCGGGCCTCGGAGGGGGACCGGTCCCTGGGCTCCGTGTCGCCCTCCTCCAGCGGCTTTTCCAGCCCGCACAGCGGCAGCACCGTCAGTATCCCCTTCCCTAGCGTCCTGCCTGACTTCTCTCGGCCTCTGGAGACGGCCTCGCCCCTGCCAGGTGGGTGCCCTGCTGCCGCCCTGCCCCTGCCTGGCGATGCCCTGCTGCTCCCTGGGCGTCCACACCATCTGTCCCGAGTGGCATCCGGCCTGGGCTTCTGGTTGCCATCTCCAGCCTCCTCCTCTTCTCCTCCATCCAGGATCCCCTCACCAGGAGTGCGAGGCTCAGGGTTGGCCCAGGACCTGCTTCCCTTTTCCGTCTATGACTTGCTCCTTTTCTAATAAGATGCGGTCACCCAGTTGATGAAAAAATTTCAAGTGTCCGAGAGAGAAAGAATAAGATGCCGATTGAATAGCACTGATTGTGCTGTTTATTTCCGCTTTTTAATTTTTATTTCTTTTTTATTTGTATATGTTTGCTTGTTTGTTGGGACCTGGTCTCCCCATGAAGTTCAAGCTGGCCTGGAACTCATTTTGTAGATCCTCCTGCCTCAGCCTCCAGAGTGCTGGGATTACAGGAGTGTGCCACCAGGCCTGACTTGTTCATGTGTTTTAAGCAAGCCCTGTATAGTCCCTATCCAGGTTTCTGCCGTCTCCTTTCGTGAGATAGAATGAGATCTTGCTCCCGCGGGATCCAGCTCTGCAGGGCCATCCTGACCCCTTGGGCCTTGGCACGAGATCTTGAGGTACAGGGATATCTCACCAAGAGGCTGCAATAAAAATGTCCTTGACCATCACTGCTTTTTTGTTCTTCTTTGTAGATAGCCCAAGTGACAAACTTGTGATTGGCAAATTTGTTCAGGACACTTCCAAGTTCTGGTACAAGCCGGATATTTCAAGAGACCAAGGTAGGTGGGAGCATGGGGCAGCTGGGACATTTCCTGCCTTTTGGGCTCGGGGTCCTGGTGGAAGGGAGGGTGTCGTGCGCTGGGGGCCACAGGGCCGACTGTGGCTGGGCTGAGGGCTGAGTCAGGCCGGTTCATCCCACAGCGCCAGTAGCGACACCAGGACCTTTAGTTCTTGTAGGAATCTATCAGCGCTAGCGGGAGTGGGTGAGGGGTGGGTGTCCCCAGGGAACTTAGCAGGGTGCGGGTAGCCCTGCTAGCCACTATTGCAGCAAGCCGTGAAGGACAGGAGCCCAGCGAGGCAGCGAGGTCACAGCCGTGCTCTGTGGCTGTGTCCCCTCTGCCCATGATGGGGGTGGGTTAGCCTTGGCAGTGGGCACTGAGCATTTCATTGGGTTCTGTGTGGATGGAACCAGGACTCCTGTGCCAGCAGAGCGCACCCTGCTCGGTGCTGCTGATGGGCGAATTTAAAGGACTTTAAATGCTGCGTTTTTGCTATTTCTCTATGCTGTTTTTTAAATTACTACATAATAGATATACATATTCACGGGTATGTCATGATATCACACGTGCATGAGGGTGTCATGGTAAAGCTGGGGTGGTTAGTTTTTCCATTTTATTGGACATCATGAAGTCTTTTATATGCTGGGCATGGTGGCTCATGCCTGTAATCCCAGCCCTTGAGAGACTGAGGCAGGAGGATCAATGCGAGTTCAAGACCAGTTTGGGCTACAAAAGTAAGCTCAAGGCCGGCCTGAACTGCATAGTGAGACCCTGTCTCAAAAAGACCAAAAAAAAAAAATTATCAATACATTCGAGAAGCTGTTGTGTACCCCTTATGTCTTTCTCTCTTTTTGTGTGTGTGTCTGTCTATGTGTCTGTCTGTATCTATCTCTCTTTCTGTCTTTCTGGCAGTAGTAGAGATTAAACCTAGAGCCTCTACACTGAGCTACATCCCTGGCCCTTTTTATTTATTTATTTGGAGCTGAGAACCAAATTTAGCACCTTGTGCTTGTCAAGCAGGTGCTGTTCTTATTTTCTACTTTAAGCCTGGGTCTCACTAAGAGTCTGTGCTGGGCTTGCTCCCCTCCTGCCTCAGCCCCCCAGGTGCATTTGTGGGGGGAGGGGCTGGGAGAACCCTCTCCATGGAGGCCCCACGTGTGCCGTATGTTTGTTTGTTCCTGTGACTGGACTCATAGAGCTCCCTGGCCAAGAGAGCCATTGTCCCTTGCCCTGAATCTCTTTTGGGCATCGTCGACCTGGTGGCACATTGGTGTCCCTGGGGTCTGTGTGGGAGGGACAGGGGACCAGGGTCAGGATTCTTAGGAAAGGACAGGACCCTGGGCTGCAGGGCGGAGTGCTGGTGTTGGGTGATTTAAAGCAGTGAGGGCCGGCGAGTGTCCACGGTCTCAGGCGCCGGCGTGGCCACTCTGTGTGGCTTGTGCAGCCCTTAGGAGAGAATGGGCCCTCTGTCCTTGCCTCCTGGCTCAGGAGCACCCAGAGATGAATAGCTGGGTGGCTTAGCAGTGCCCTTGCATGCTTCCTCATTGAAATTCTGCCATTCCGTTATGTACAGAGCAGAAATTACAAGAATGTGTGTTTTTTCCTGAGCTCAATGATGCCATTGTCATTTTAAATGGGAGAGGTGGGGGCAGGGACAAAAATGAAAATCCCATGGCCTGGAAGGGCTCAAGTTGCTGTGAATTGGGCTTTGTGGGAAGTTGCTCCCCAGGTCTGCAGGGACCAGGGGCCACGCCTGGGGTCCCAGTGCCCCGGCCTGCTTGAGGCGATGCAGAGCCCACTTTAGGGGCCCCTGACGAGAGCAAGCAGGGAGCACGCCGTGCGGGTGCTTTGCGGGTAGATGCACAGTGCTGGAGCAGACAGGGCCTCTGCATCCAGTTACGCTGGCCTTGGGAAGTTCTCCGGCTCCTTATGTGTAAAGAAGAAAGGCTTATTCGGACTTGTGGTCCCAGAGGCTGTTGAAATCTGAAACAAGGTTGCCCTGGACTTTGGGCCCCCAGTGGGCATGCTAGGTACATGCAAAGGATGCTGGGAGCACGCAAGGAATGCTGGGATTCCAGCAGCCACTTTCTTCTGGCCTCCCTCCCCCGTGACCTGAAGACCTCCCATCTGCCACATCCTGGAGGTTGCCACCCCTCCCTGGGGACCTGTGTACCCTCAGCACATACCCCTCGCAGGAGTCAGAGTCACTGACGTGGCAGCATCGCTGTCACAGTGAGCGTCCTGCCTTTCTGTCCCTCTTTGCAAATGGACCAGGAGAAGAGGGTGGGCTCTGCCTCTGTGCCCCAGCACCTGACGGGGTGGGGCCTTGGGGGGGCATCTGTGAGGACAGAGGCTTATGGTGATGGGAGGTTATGGTGGGCCCAAGGACATACAGGGACAGGTTGAGGTCCTCGCTGCTTCCCGTCCTGCTGGACGTGGAGGAGGAATGCACCAGGTGGGCCTTGCTTTCTGACACGTCCATGCTAGGTGCCCGGTCTCTTCCTGGGCTTCAGCATGAGCTGTAGTTACGTCACGGCAAGGTTGTGGCTAGCAGTAACTCACGCCTCCTGTTCCCCTCTCTCCAGCCATCACCATGTTGAAAGACAAAGAGCCCGGGTCCTTCATCGTGCGGGACAGTCACTCCTTCCGGGGAGCCTATGGCCTGGCCATGAAGGTTGCCACCCCTCCTCCTTCCGTCCTACAGCTCAACAAGAAAGGTGAGGTCTCTGGGGTGTTCGGCCTCCTCCCCATGGAGGGTCCGTGGGTCTGTGTTGGTACAAAGCAGCTGGCCGTTGGCTCCCAGTGCCTGGAGAGTCAGGCCCTGGTCAGCTGTCCCCAAGCCAGGAGCATCAGAGCAGAAGGCGGAGACCTGGAGGTAGAGAGGGAGGGCCAGGAAGGGATGCAGACTGCCGAGGTACCCCAGGGCTCACTGTACCTACCCTCAGGGCGGATCCCAAAGCCAGTCAAGTTGGCAGAGTCAGACCTAACCTTCCCAAGTAGGCGGTGGTGCTCCTGTGTTGAAGCCAGATGGGTAGACCCGAAGGGCACCAGGACCCGTAGGCTCGGCTCCAGCCCTGCTCCCTTGCTGCCCATTCTGCTCCCTTCCTAGCTCAGTGCAGTGCACCCTCGTGTGCCTGTGGGCTGATGGTGCGCCCCAGTGTGGACACACACACATTTCCCTTTCCTTACATCAGAAGTGGCATATTACGTGCACCATGTTTTTTTTTTTTTCTTGTGGTACTGGGGAGTGAGCCCACAGAGCAGAGATGATCAGCTTGTGTGGAGAGAAGGTTGGTTCTGATATGTGGTGTCCAAGGGCTCAGTCTGCGCTCCTTGGCCCCGCTGCTTTGCGGCTTGTGGCAAGCAGCACGACACTGTGGGGCTGTGTGGCCGAGCACCAGGCTTGCACAGGACGAGAAGGGAGCTGGGCTCCAGGGGCCCCTTCAAGGGCGCTCCTACCTAACCAGAAGACACTCTGCCCCACGCCCTGTCAGCGCATGTGGCCATGAACTGCGCCATGGGTGAATCTACAGGTGAGGGTGGAGATCCCCAAGGCTGTGAATATGGAGAGCTTGGAAGTAGTCCGGGCTTTATCTAGAGACAGATTACAGCAGGCGTTGGGGTCAGGAGAAGAAGAGCACCTGGTAGGCAGGCACAGCTGGAGGGTAACACGGCGGCGCTGGCGCGGGTGCAGCCCCTGCAGGTTGTGCCTGGCCCCTTGGTTCCCACTGTGTGTGTGAAAGCGAGGACAGAGGAATCTCTCTGCCTGCGCCATCCTGTTTAGAAACACACATGGTGGCACTTAAGGCCCGCCATCACCCACCCAGCAAGTGTCCTGCCTCTGGCAGGTGTCGGGCTCCATCTGGAGATGCCGGTAACAAAGTAGAGGATTCGAGAGTGGCAGATGGCAGGGAGTCCCACGCTGCAGCCATCCCTGGGTGAAGTCGCACCAGGGACAGCTCTGGGTTTCACGGTCCAAGAAGAACTCTTTAGTTTGCAAGAATAGTGAAAATCACAGAGAGCGAGTCACCGTCCCAGCTCAGGGCCACCAGAGACGTGTGCCTGCCGCTGTGCTGCAGAAAGCCCTGCCTGCAGGATGTGCCCCGGGCGGCCCTGCAGTGGTACCCTGGTCCTTGGCGGGCGTTCCGTGGGTCTAGAAGCCACGCCCATGCTCCTCTCTGGTCTCCCGCGCTGCAGGCTTTCCTGTCCCTGTGGCAGGTGCTTAGCATTGTGGGCTGCTGTCCAGGGCCTGCTTCGGTTGAGTATCCTTTATGCTGTGCTTGGGACCATGAGTGTCTCAGATCTTGGATATATTTTTTTCCCCCTAACTTTTGGACTATTTATAGGTAAACAATGCGATTTCCTGGGGCTAGAACCCAAGTCTGAAATGCAATTCGTTGATGTTTTACGCACACTTTGTACCTGCGGCCTGAAGGCCATTTCATGCCTTGATTCTTGGAGTCAGGGTCTGGCATGTATGTAATTCACAACCTTGAACTCCGCCTCTCGAGTGTTGGGATGACAGGTGTGTGCCGCCATGCCCGGTGTATGCTCTTGTAAGTCATTTTTCTTGCTTTCTGTTATTCTTGCCACACTAGGAGACTTGTCCAATGAACTGGTCCGGCACTTTCTCATCGAGTGTACCCCAAAGGGCGTCCGGTTGAAAGGTTGCTCCAACGAGCCTTATTTCGGTGAGTCCATCACGAGTTCCCCCGAGGTCGTGCACCCTGGGCGCCCGGTTTCCCTCTGCAGTGATCTTGGGATTGGAGACCTTGCCGTCTTGGGAGTTGGCTCGTATTTCGGTCCCTGGATCTAAGATTCCTCTGCTTTGAGCCTTTAGTTGCGGCAAAAGCAGGTGTGCAGTTCTTCTCCAAGGCTGGCTTTATGCTGAGCTCATGAAAAGTGCTGTGCTGGGCCTGGAAATCAGAGCTGCCTGTGAGCCGCTACCCTGGTGGTCAGGTCGCTGGGTCTGCCGAGGTCACACCCCAGGGTGGCCCCACCCCGGCACAGGGCTGGTGGTTTCCTGGGGGCTGCAGGACAGAGGCAGGGGGATGCTATCCCTGCCCGTGAGGGGTGGTGTGGAGGTCGTCTCCATGGGGAAAGCTGGGGCACCTTGATCTCAGCCCCTCGTCTTAGAGCCACAAGAGCTGCTTGGTTTATTCTTTGTATGTATTTGGTCGTGCTGCGCCTGTGCTGGTGGTTAGCAGCCCGCTGTGGTCTCCACCACGTGGCTGTCTTTTCTCCTCCTTGTGCTTTAACTGGGATTGAACACAGGCCTTGGGTGCAGGCTCCATCCCGTACCTTTTTAATTTTGAGACAAGGTCTTACTAAGTTGCCCCTGCGGAGCTCAAACTTGAGATCCTCCTGCCTCAGCTTCCCAGAGTGCTGGGACATTAGGCCCGTGCCCCCAGAGCCAGCCCAGTCAGCAGTCTCATAGAGCCCGTCATATCTTTGACGCTCTGTGCCTCATATCTCGGACCACCTGGGTGCCTGGAGATAAAGTTCTCAGCCTTGGCAGCGGCTCATTTCAGCAGGGGACAGCAGGGCCCAGCAGCGGCGCTCACAGCTTCTGTCCCCTCTGCAGGGAGCCTGACGACCCTGGTATGCCAGCATTCCATCACGCCCTTGGCCCTGCCCTGCAAGCTGCTCATCCCGGAGAGAGGTACGGGCAGTGGGGGTGCTGGGCCGTGTGCAGAGACCCAGCAGAGGCTGGAGAGCTCGGTGGAGGATGCGCTGCAAGGATCCGCAGCATCAGAATGCGCAGCGCCCAAGCCCACAGCATGGGCAGAGTGTTGCCCCTGTGGACTCGGGGTGCCGGGGGACCGTTGCCCCACCATGAGGCTCCTCGGGAGTAGTCACGGGCACATATGTTGAAGGACAAGGCCTGCCCTGGTGCCAGGTCCCTGCTTTCTTCTCCAGCCTGCTGCGGGAGGGTGATTTCCTACGGGGACAGCCTCACTAAATGCAGGCCGCCATGGCTTTCCTATTCGACTTTAATTGTACATAGGGACGAATCCAGAGGCATCCTCTGGACCACGGCGTCCCCAGCGTTGGGAGGTGGCTTAGTTTTGGCGGGCTGGGTCATTATCCTCCAGAGAAGCTCTTAACTCTGTGAAATGGCCCCATGTCCTGTCATCAGGCTGCCCGATTTGCAAGGCATGCGTTCACCCCTGGCTCTCTCCCTGCTTCCTGCAGATCCCCTGGAGGAAATAGTGGACAGTCCGGCCCAGACGGCTGCCAACTCCGCGGCCGAGCTGCTGAAGCAGGGTGCAGGTGGGTCTCTCACTGCCTGGATTGGGGGGCGGGAAGGAGCTGGGTGTCCCCACTTCCTCCTGCACCACCCTTCCTCCTGCTTCCTTCTCTGCTCTGGGCTGGGAGGGAAGGTGCCCTTTCTAGCTGCTTACGTAGAGCTGGGTGGGGCACAGTTGGTGGGAGGGGTGCAGCCGGGGTGCCTTGCCCAGCCCAGGCCCTCTCCAGCTGGCAGCATTGGCTGAACGCCACCGAAGTCAGTGGAATAAATGTCAGGTCCTGCACTGCGTCTGAGGAAAATGTAGGAAGACAGGATGTGGGTGACCCGCCTCGCCAGCTGCGGCCGTCGTGACTCAGGCGTTGCTGGGCATGAGTCAGCGCTCGGACCCACGGTGCCCCCCGAGCCAGCGCCCCAGACCAGGCTGTGGTGTGGAGCGTTTTATTAATAGTCTTTGCTCGTTAGACCAGGGCCTGAAGGGGGGGTGGGGGTTGGGACACAGTGCGTGCAGATGCAGCCGGGCCCATGGTGGGGATGGCTGTGACTTCATGAGGCCTTGACACAGGACGACCTGAAGTCCGTGGTGTGGGCCAGCATTCCGCGTGGCGCCCTGCCCTCTGGGCCTTTGGAGAGATGGGTGTGGCACGCATCCAGCCTTCAAATCACAGTGTCATCAAGAGGGCTCTCCCAGGCCTGGAGTCCCCTGCGCCAGCCCTCCCTGTATCCAAGCCCCTGGCCGTGGCTGTGAGCTCTACATTATGCCACTGTTCTGTCCCATCTACAAGCTCTCATGGGCAGATCTCAGCCCGCACATTTTCTGGTCGGCCTCTCCTGCTTAGTAACACATACTTAAATTTTCTCCACGTCTTTTCCTGCTTGGATGGCTCTCTTCCTTCCAGCCCAGGGCCACATTCTGAGGTCTGGGATGTACCAGGGGAGGACTCGGGGCTGCTCCTAAGTCCTGCCACTGGGAGCCAAGGTTCTGTACACAGCCACAGGCAGGCTCCTGTGCAAAGGGAAGCTTCCGGTCCTTTGGGTGGACACTACAGGGCTCAGGTACTGGACAAGGTGGCCAGGAACGTGTTCACTTGAATACAAAGCTGCAAAAGCATCTTCCAGAACGGCTGTCCTTTGAGCTGTAGCTACCCCAAGCCTCATGGCTCTTGGTGCTCAGTCTTCCCTGGGAGGACTGAGGCCGCTCTAGCCATGGACCCTGCCTGCTCTGTTGTTCTGGCTGGCATTTCTCACGTGACTTAGGACACAGATCACTTTTTTTTTTTTTGAGATTGGGTCTCGCTATGCAGCTCAGGCTGGCCTTGAGCACACTTTGTGGCCCAGGCTGTTCTCAACCTTGCAAAGGCCCTCCTGGCTCAGCCTCCTAAAGGCTGGGATCATAGACATATGCCACTCTGTCTCATCTTTTTGTTGGGTTGTTTCTTTATGTCTTAGTTACTTTTTACTCATTGTTGGGACAAATACCCAACACTCATAATGAAGGAAGGAAAGGTTTATTTAGCTCACAGTTACTGGAGGTTTCAGTCCCTATTCGGCTGGCCCAAGGCTGAGTGGAACAGGGCAGAGAGCATCCAGTTCATGGCGGTGGAACAGCAACAATCTTGACAGAGGCAACCGACCAACCAGGGGACAGAGAGCAATAGCTTGAGTGTCTCTCTGTCTCTCTTTATATCACGTTCAGGCTCTCTGCCTTAGTCTATCCACTTTAGGCCACACCAATAATCCCAGCTGTACTCAGACCATAACCCCATCAGTACTAAAACACATAATCCCAGTGGATCAAGAGTCAAGTAATCCCAGCAGTACTTGGACCCATAGTCCCATTCAGAACTAAAACACATAATCCCAGCGGATCATGATTGCATGAGGCTTTTGGGGGGACAACTAGACATAAACCATCATACCTTATTATTGATTTTTAAACTGTCATTATATTTTTGGAATAATGGTCTTTTACTTGATTTTCTCTCGGTCTGTGCTTGTCTGTTCATTCTCTGACAGTGTCTCTTGAAGGACAGGAATACTTTTAAAATTACACTAAAGAATTCAGTTTGTAATGTCTTATCTAAAATGGCATCGCCAAGCCCAAGTTCATCTGGATGCTTTTTGCTTTCTTGAAAGACTTTAATCGGTTTACATTTTGCATGTCAGGCTCTGATCCATGTTGAGTTAGTTTTTCTGAAGGGTGCTAGGCCTAGATTTAGGTTCTGGGTTTTTTGTTTGTTTTTTGCAAATGGATATCCAGTGATTCTAGTGTTATTTATTGAAAAGACCCTTCTTTTCTCTGCTGAGCTGTTTTTATTGTGAAAGAGTAGTTGACCATATTAATATAGTATATTATTATTTTTTAAGTGTCACACCAGTTTGATGTCTGTAACTTCATGGTAAATATTGAAGCTGGTTATTGTCTCAGTTGCTTTTCTCTTATTGCTGGGACAAAAAAAAAACAAAAAAACCCGGCACCCAAAATTATGGAAGGACGGATTAAGTGTCGTTGGCAATCGCAGGGACCATGGTTTGATCCGTGGTCCTGCATACGGTGCCTGCCCTGCCCC
Source organism: Capromys pilorides (assembly GCA_004027915.1). Taxonomy (NCBI): domain Eukaryota; kingdom Metazoa; phylum Chordata; class Mammalia; order Rodentia; family Capromyidae; genus Capromys; species Capromys pilorides. The sequence continues at coordinate 18,095 of PVKN010011745.1, forward strand.
TGGCGCATGCTGAGCTGGCATCTGAGTCTGGGCATGGTGGCGCATGCCTGTAATCCCAGCGCTGGGGAGGCTGTAAACAGGAGGATCACCATGAGACCGCTGTGCAGTGAGACCTTGTACCAAATACATAAATGAAAAAAAAATATTACAGAAGGAAAGGTTTATTTAGCTCATAGTTAGTGGAGGTTTCAGTCTATTCTCGGCTGGCTACAAGGCAGAGCGGCCCATGGCAGAGGACAGGAGCTCATGCTGGTGGAAGATAGCAAAGAGCAAAGGGAGGGGCAGCACCTAGGGCAGCTAGTGAGCCTGCCTTCCTTCCTTACATTTATATGCAGAGTATTGAGATTATCTGCCCCAGGGCTGGTGTAGCACTCACACACATAGTCCCAGCATTGGATCAAGAATGAACCACAAGGGCTGCCTGATAGCTCAGCAGACTAAAGCTGTGCAGAGAGCAGCGACTGGGTTTCAATCCCTGTGCGCCGTGGTGGTGCATGCCTGTAATCCCAGCACTTGGGAGGCTGAAGACAGGAGAATCTCTACAAGTCTAATCTATGTAGTGAGACCCTGTAGACCCTGTAGACCATGTCCTAAATAGAGGAAGAAAGAAAAAGAATTAATCACAAGCTCTAGAAGCTGCCCCATGACTGCATGAGGCTTTGGGGATACAACTAGACGCAAGCCGTAGCAGCTGTGCCTCTCCTGTGTGTCTTTCTGGGTCTTTTGCTTTTCCATATGCAGCTCAGAATCAGTTTGTTGACAGTGGCCAAATAACCTGGTAAAGCTCAGCCAGGCGCAGTGGCGCACACCTGTCCTCCTGGCAGTCAAGAGGCCGAGGCCGGGCAATCGCTGAGCTGGAGGCCACCCTCGGCCACAGAGTGAAACCCTATCTGAAAACACAACAGAATTTTGACTAGGATGGCCCTGAACCTGTAGGAGAAACTGGATGGTACCCTCTTCCCATCCACAGACCCCACCCACCTCTCCCTGTATGGAGTCTGAGGTCCTCATCAGAGGTTTGTGGTTTTCCTCGAGTAGACCTGACATGAGCTCGTGGCACCTGCACCTAAGGTGATGGGGTTGCTGATGGGACCCATCAGCATGGGGTGCTGAGCTTCAAGTTCGCGTCCCCTTGTAAGTGTGGGTCCCGGGAAGATGCCTGCCTTCTGTGTGTCCTGTGTGTGTCGGCCACCTTGCGTGGCCCTGTTGTTGTTCCAGGCCAGGTCACTTGGTGGCCTTAGGTGCAGACCCCTTGGGGCCTGTCTGAGACGGCTGTGGGCAGGCTGGGTAGCAGAGTTTAGGAGCCACGCAGTCAGGACACGGCCAGAGAAGGCACTGGGCGTCCCGATTTTGCAGTCCCAGTTTCTTTCCATGGAAGATCTTTCATGCAAAGCAGGCATCGACTGCTGGAAATGCTGGAGAGGGAATTTCTAGTTGTGGTAGAGTTCGGACAAGAAATACTCCCCGTGTCATACCTAGAGCGTATCCGTAGCTAGGATCTACCGGGAAGGCAAGGCTCGTGCGATGCACGGGTGTTCTCCCTCCTTAATCCTTCTCCTGTGCAGTCTGTCTGCGCTTGCTCTGCTTTCCCCACATCACTTGACCTCATCTTGCTCCAGTAAAATTGCTTCAGTGTACCTATGTCCTGGCGTTGGCCTAGGTTGGTCTCTGCTCCAGTGTGGGAGCCAGGAAAGGCACGTGCGGGCATGCTCACACATGAGGATGAGGTGAGGCGTCTCACTCCGTGACTCAGGGTCGCAGGCTCACCAGGCACTGAGCTGGGACTTGGGTGCACTGTCATGGTCTTCCCTCCTCTGCAAACGAATGGAGCTGTGCCTGGGAAACTGCGTTCCTAGCCTGCGGGGCGTTTGTGTCCATTGATTGATTGATTGATTGATTGCAGGTACCAGGGATTGAACTCAGGACCTCACACTTGCCAGGCGGGTGCTTTTTCCACTGAGCGATCTCCTTGGCCCGTGTGTCTCTTTTAAACTGCACTTGTAACTCAGAAAACCTACAAACCTTGGCTAGAAACCGCACCACTTGTGTCAGCATCGCTCTGGTGGGAAGACCTGCCGGACCCCCATCCTGGCTGCCTCCTTCCTGGGCACCAGAGGGGGGCGCTCCTCCCTTTTCACAGACCAGCCCCCCACAAGCTGCTCTGCCCTGAGGGCCAGAAGTGGGGGCTGGGTCTTGCCTGAGTCTTGGGGGATCCCAGCCTGGCACATTGGCCCCCATGGGCACAGCTGAGGCTGGCACCCGCTGCCTTCTGCCGCTCAGTAGTGTCCTTCATCGCAGGCGGCAGGCAGCCCACGCTTCTTCCTAAGTTCCTTGTCTCCTCCAGGCTTGGTCCAATGAACGCCTAGTTGCTGCGTGGGGAAGTGGAGCCGCCAGGCATCATAAAGCACTGTGGCGGCCTTGATCTTCGAGATTAAAGCGCACGCTCTCCTTCCTATTCTCACGTGCCATTTTTGGGGATGCTTTTCTGTTTTTTAAACAGCATGTGAGGGGTATTCACTTTTTTTTTTCCTGTACTGGGGGTTGAACCAAGGACCTGTGCAGTGAACAGCAGCCCTGTGCCAAGTGTACTCCCCAAGTTGCCAGGTTGCCCAAGGTGGGCTCCAACTTGCCGTCCTCCTGCCTCAGCCTTCTGGAAGGCTGAATGTGTGGATGTGCTCCACCATACCCCGCTTAACTGCTTATTTTTTGAGGTGAGAGACAAGACGCGGTTGAGCAGCTCATGGCAGTACGCAGTCGCCTGAGCCGGGCACTTGATGGCGGCCTGTGCTTCAGCTGCCACAGCCTTTGAGACCACTTGGGTTTCCATTCGGTCTCCAATGCCATGAGAAGAACCAGCTGTGGTCCTGGCGAGGACCATGGCGCTTCGCTGCCCGCCTCCTCAGCGGGTTGCCTGCCTTGGTCGGACTGTGAGCTGCGGTTGTGTAGAACAGGAGTGAAACAGCTGCTGTGTCCAGACCACAGAACTGCTCTGAAGGGAGGTGACTGGGCGGGTTTTGGTTCCTAAACTGAACCGCCCTTGGGGTCCGGCTTCGCTCAGACCCTGTGCTTCTGGCCCCCGCAGGTCCTGTGAGCTCGCCATGCGCTCTTTCCTCCTGGCTGGGGATTCTGGGCCCAAGAACAGGGGTGTTGGCCGCTCACGGTGACTGGAATAAAATCCATCCCACCTGAGCCCTCTTTGCTGGATGCATCAGCTGTGAGGATTCTGTTCCAGCCTCTCAAAGAATTTCTGCTTGTGTTTGCAGCTCCCTT
>PVKN010011746.1:0-21366 GCA_004027915.1 Capromys pilorides
TACACAGAAGCTGAACGGTGGGTTATCAAAATGTCCCCAATCTCTACCTCTGCCAGCATCGTACCTCTTGGGAAAAGACTCTTCACCTCCTACCTTGAAGAGTAGAATGTGTCACTCCATCCCTTGACCACGGGCTGGCCTTGTGATTCAAGCCAGCCAACAGACTTCCCCAGAAGGAACAACACGTACATGCCAACCTTGACCTCAAGAAGTGTGCTTCCAAACTCTCTGGACCCTTCCTTGCCATGAGAACATGGATAATAAGGGACACACAGTGCTGTCACCACAGTGTCCAGCTGAGCAGCCATCCTCCACCCTCCAGGTGTGATTGAGTCCAGGTGCTCGCTTTGAGAAAAACTGCTCAGCCAAGCCCGGCCTAAATCACTGACCCCCAGGTTTTCTGAGCTAAGTGAACGTTTGTAGTTTTGAGCCTCTGAGTTTGGGGATGGCTGGTGATACAGCAGTATCTGACACACAGGCACAGCACAATGTTTCACTGCAAAGTGTGCAGTAAAATGGGAGCTATTGCACAGCCCCTAAAGACCAAGAGGCTCACCCCTAAGAGTGACTGTGACTGCATAGAAAGCAAAGTCAATAGAGACTGGCCAGAGGCTTCCTAGTATACCAAGTGAATATGTGCATAGTAAGTGTCACTTAGTTGTTGCTCCCATTGTAGCGGTGAGAAAACTGAGGCACTGTAAGTTATCTGCAATCACACAGTATTCAGCTGGGACTAGAACTCAGGTCCTCTGAACCATGCTAGATTCCTGTAACTATAAACAGCAGGGCACATTAATCTCCAGAGGAAGGGACAGGAGGTAGGACTGACCTAATGACTGGACCCAGTAGGCCTTCCCACTAGGCATCTGGCCCAGCAACCTAGTCCAGCCTGCGCCCTCCTCTCACACCACCTGCTTTTAATTTGTCCCCAGTTGTATCAGTCACTGTGGGCTCCTGCTGTAGAGCGCAAAATAAGTGCATGCCAGCCAGACAAGCTTGTTGCTAGGCGGATGTACCTCGCACCCTAGCCAAACAGAGGGGAAAGGGCATGCCAGGCAAGTGAGAGGACAGGAGGAAAGGTAGAGAAGCAAATGCTCGGTCTGCATGGAACACAAACTCATGCGGACAGATTAGACATGCATAGCTTAATGTGATGGTAGAGGTGGCAGTCAGTCCCAGGCAGAATGCCAGGGTGGCAGAGGCTGGCTCAGCCTGATTGTAATAAGCACCAGGAGACAGATGGTAGGTGGGATGGAAGGATGGTGGTGGCAGAACAGAAAGGGATAGGTCCAGAGCCCCAAAAGAATACAATCCACCACGGTTGATTTCAACCTACTGATGAGATGTCACTGAACTCAGAGTCAGGAAGGGACGCATGAAATCAGCTCTTGCAAGCCAGTACATGTTGACTCCATGTGTGGTCCCATCCTGAGAATGGACCTGCCAGGAAAATTCACTGACAGTACCACGAGCAGCTGAGGCTGGGGGGTGGGAGGATGCCTTGCATGACTGAGTATTTTTTTCAACTTCACGTGGGTCACACAGATAGGCATCAGAATGCGCTACATGGAATATGTACCTCTGCAGCTTGTTTGATCCAAAAGTTCTAGGACAACTTAGTGCCCACCAGCATTTCCAGAAGACCTTGATCTGAGACAGATCTCCACCCTGGGTTGTGGATAAACTATCTAGGGCCATGACTGGGACAGCCAATCACACCATTACAGTCCAGCTGAGTTTCCCCTCATGACCTCATCGAATGTCTTGGAGTCAGGGCAGAAGGCCTACAGCAGGGCACAGAACCCAGAAAGATGCTGAAGCGCTAGAACCTAATTCCCGTGTATCCCTGGACAACTCTCTTGCCTGCTTTCGCCCCAGTAGATTGAGGGGCTAGCGAAGAATATGGTGGAGGCTTTTCCCCTTGATGCTACCCACCTTGGGGATCTGGGCACTGTGAAGAAGTGAGGCCAGCTTGCCCCCCAGACAATAGTGACCAGGAAGAGGGTAAAGTATGGCAGTGCTCATCAGTGAATAGGAAGGCACCAGCCTGGGCCCAGGGCTATGTCAGACCACCCTGAGACTGTACAGGGAGTGATGTTGCTTCACACAGTGACAAGCTTCCTACTGATCAAGTGTGTACATGGACAGTGTCTCCTGCAATGCTGATAGCAATCTAGTTAGATGAGGTCATTGCAGAGATGAAAAAGTATAGAGGCAAAGGTATAAAGACAAAGCAATCAGCACATGGAATGAGCATGAAACACAAACCCACAGTGAACAAAGTGCACTGAACAGCTTAACACCACTATGGTGGTGGCAGCAGGTCTAGGATACCCGGCATGTTCCCGCACCCATCATGTCCCTTTTTCCTCCTAACTCTTTCTAATCTTCTCAGCGTCCCTGCTCAGGGCTTCCTTGAAGGACAATGATCCTGGGGATGAATTTAAAGGCATCCTTGGTTTCCCTGCCACATGGAAGCAGCTCTGTCCTGTGTGGGGCACACCTCTGGAAAGAGCCCCTCACTCTCAGGGCCCATGTCTGCCCAGGACCCCAACATGGCTGCATGTACTGCCTACCCAGCTTCCTCAAGCTACACCACCACAAGATCTGTCTTCTACCTAAAGACAGCCTAGCTTGTCCAACCACAGCCATTTCCCAGCTTGGACAGCTGGACCTGGCAGCCCAGCCAGCTTGTGTCTGAACCTCAAGTCTCCTTCATCCATGACCACAGAGGACCAGCTGCCAATGTTCACTGCAATCAACCACGTGTCCCAAGGGTGAGAGACCAAAATAGCCTTCTTCGAGGTGCTGGTCATAAGTGGGGCCTGCTAGGAGGCCCTTTAAATGGAAGAGGGTGGGGCTTTCACCGGGGCATGGAGGAAGTAGGGAATCTATTCTCAGGAGCAATGAGAAGGAGGTCTCCGAGCCAGAAAAATGCACATTTCCTTGTGTATCTTTGTGGGGCGTATTCAGAAACAGACAGCAAGAGAGAAAGGCAGCTCCCACAGCCACAGAGGCCAAGTGAGAGGCCGCACCAGTGCGGAGACGTGGCATGCAAAGGGTGAAGCTTTTAGGCTAGCAGCAGCCAGTGATCTCAGCTTCCCCCAGTCCTAATGCTCCTGAAAGGCTCTCTCCTGCTCCCTGTAATTGGGCATCAGTAGTTAATGCAGTATTGACTGCATTACACGCTCCCGTGCCTCCCCTCGCTAATGCCAATTGCATCACCTTGTACAGTCACTGACTTGCTTAGCCAATAGCCGTTAAAAGCAATCCAAATCATGAATCATATGGGAAACTTTTAGCAAGACACCGCCATCCAAGGAGACAATTTACAGTTGAGTTAATCTGGGTACATTAGTGAGACATGGATTCTGGACGACAGACCAATTTATGTTGTTTCCCTGTAACCCCCCCCACCCCACCCCATGCTCTGTGGGCAAATGAATGGAAGAGCAGGGAACTGGGAGAAACACCTGCCTCTTTACCCAATACTCTGGGAGGGGGTGGGGGACCCATCTTTACAGACTGCCTGGCTGAGTTTGGGTAGAATGGAAAGCAGCTGTGCATGCCGTTCAAGACTTGTGACGCTTCGTTCCCAGCAAAGAGGAGGTGGGCTATGGAAGGTACAGATGGAGACAGCCCTTTCTAGGCAAAGGTGAGTGACAGATCTGATCCCTACCCTGCCGCTCTCATAAGGCCTTTAATAGTTCTACCACACTCTGCCTTCCTGGTAATGGGCTGGGTGTCTGGCATGGCCCAGCATCAGGCCTGCTGCCCCAGAGTCATGGAGGATCAAGCCACACTGCCAGGACAGGTCCCCAGGGCTCTCTGTGGTATAGGGCATAATAAAATAGCCCAGGGGGTCCTGCTGATGCCCAAGCTGGGGCTGGTCAGTACCTGAGCTAGCAAATGCCAGCCTCTCCGATGAACCCAGTCAGCTGTGGGGGTTGTTCTCCTAGTGGTCATTAACAATTGAAGACCGCTGTCTGGTCCTTCTCAGCCCAGCTCCAGTCTCCTTAAGCATGTTTTACTTATTAAAAATGCTCTAGGAATCTTGTCTGGTGTTTAGTTCCATAATCCGCTGGCTGTTTCCTGTGGTCACTGCAGCTGGCTTGCTGGGCGTTTCCAGAGGCAGTTTAGACCAAACCCAGCCTTTCTCCACCACACCCTGGAACATACCAGGTCTCTCTCTTGTTCTCTCCTGCCCAGGTGTCTGTGGCCCAAGCTCCCAGGGTCCCATCTATCTCCCTGCAAGGGCTTCTTCGGCAACAGCCAGACCTGATTGATTCTTAAGGTCCGTGGCAATAGCTCCCTTTGCTCCCCTAGGACTCGAAGTCTTTCCCTTTGCTCACAGCCTGGTGCCAGCCTAAGTTTCAGGTGCCAGGAGAAGGAGGGCTGTATCTCCGGGAAAGTTGGAGCTTGGCTCCCCTTCGCTGACAGACAGACCCAGCAGCATTTAGAAAGCACGGACCCTGAGTTCCAGTAAAGTGGAAATAGCTAGGCCAAGAGCAAGCGTCCAAATGAAAGCAATTAATCTTAAAACCTGAAGTTTAACCATTTGCAAAACAGATCTTTCTGTCTCTTGGTGACCCTTCACTGCTCGACCTAATGGATTACTTTATTAATAATGCACTGTGCTTAAAAGCAAAAAAAAAAAAAATTCTGACGATTCAATACTTCAGAAAGTCTCTTAAACCCGTTGCTACGGCAAAACGATTGATATTTTATTATCTTTCAGAAGTGCAACATGAAAGCCCTGCAGCCCAGCAGAGCGAGAGCTTTGGTCCTCGGCAGCTGGCAGACCCGACTTCAACCAAAGGAGCCCTAGCCTCTCCCGACAAGATGCTGTCAGGTGGAGAAAAGGCATAGGGGGTGGCTAATAGGAGCCCAGAGCCCCTGCTGCAGTCAGACAAAGGGTGCTATGTGCAGACTGAAGAGCACACCCCCAGGCCCAAGGAGGCTAATGCTGCCACCCAGCTCAGATGGCCACCTGCTGGGCGGGATAAGTGTACAGGAAGAAGTTAGGCAGCGGGTGCGGAGGGGCTGGTGAGCCTTTTCCCCCTCTCCGATGGTATGTGCCACCCTCCTGGTCCTGGAACTAGGAGAAGCTAAGCTCTGACAGAAAGTGGCGCTTAGATTTCTGGGTAGAAAGGATGTTTTTGGAGGAAAGCTCTAGGCGGGTTAGGACAAGAATTCCTGGCTGCTCAGGACCCCGGCATCTGCCTTTCTTGTGCCTATAATGGGCCCCAGAGCCCAGTAGTGTCAGCAGGCAGCATAATTTAGTCTGGTCAGGTTGGGGACAAAAGAGCATCCTGAGCTCTCCTCTACCACTGTGGCATGGGGACCATATCACTTAGAGGGCTCAGGGGCACTGCGGTTTGGAGGCTCAGAGACCCATTGAACAGCTCCATATCATCACAGAGCCCAAGAGTTCTAGGGGACCTACACACAGATCCACCTCCAGACTCTGGCTGGAGGTGAGGCGCCTGCCATCTCACTAGCATGTGACCATGTCCCTGGCCTGAGGACTGCCATTGACAGAGCTTGGGTCTTTGGGATTTCTGGTTTAGGCCTACAGAGCCAAGTCTGCTGAATAACATCAGTTAAAGATGCACTCTGATTTCCGCGTTTCTTCCCACAGTGTGACCCTTTGCACTGGTTTCTATAAGCTCTTCCTTTTTACTGAGAGGGAAAAAGAAGTCTAGAGATGGCCATGACTGACCCTATGTAACATGGGGTTAGTGATGAAAAGAGCTAAATTAAGTTCTCCTCCCTCCCTGTCTTCTCTTTTCATTCTATATAAAACCACGCCAGCCCAGCCCTCTGACAGCCCGCTTGGACTCCAGGGCAAGGTCCATGAATAGAAGTTCACCACCAAGCCAGTATGGAAGCATTCAGTCCCCCGTTCTCCTCTCTTCCTACATGCATGTGGAGAACTTGCAGGCCCCAGGGATCCCCTATATTTTAAAGACCCCTCCCTGCTGAGGCCTCAGAAGGCTGAGGTAGGTGGGGCAGCAGCACAGTGCAGCCGCTGAGTGAACAACCTCCTGTGTGACCTTGAGCAAGTCACTTAACTTCCAATCTTCATAAGCAACTATGCCAGGAACGCTACTGTGCCAGTGGGCAGTGGAGCAGGCCCAGTGAGAGGTGCCCACAGAGAACCCACTCCTTCAGTGAGGGCTTCTACAATCACTGCTGGCTTTCTTTCTTTCTTCTTTTTTCCTTTTTTTTTTTTTTTTTTTTTTTTTTTTTTTTTTTTTTTTTTTTTTTTTTTCAGGACAGGCGTTCGAACTCACGACCTTGCACTTGCCAGGCAGGCATTTGTGCCACGGAGCTATCTCCCCAGTCCCTTCTTACAGCACCCACAAGACACAAACCTTACAGAAAGGACAAAAGTGGCCACTGCCAGGGAGAGGTCTCTCTCTGGCCACAAGAGGACTATATGTGGTCACAGAACATATACTGCCTTTTATCTTAAAGGGGGCTGGGCTCCCTAACTGTCCAGGACACCTCGGACACTTCAGCTAGGCTCTCCCAGCCTGGAGGCTGCGGCATTTGTGGGGCCACCTGCCCGTGACCTCCAGCTGCCACGGGCTCCTGTGTTCTGATCTCCGGGCCTTGCGGTCTTCTGCTGGAGCACCCAGACTCCTTGCCAAGGAAGGTCCATGCCACTGTCGCTGGTGGCAGGCGGCGGGACACTTTTTCCTCTGGGCCAAACTCTGGGCTCCGCTCTCAGGGAGACAGAGCTAGCGGGCCAACCCAGAAGAGTCATGCTCGCGGGCAGCTGTCCCCGCCCCACCACCGCGAGGGCCCAGCCGGCCTTCGGTCGCGTAGGGAGCACCCCAGCTTTGCGCTGTGCTCCTGCGCTCCCAAGCTTTGGAGTCCCGTTTTCCCCAAGCCGCTGATTTGCTCGGCGCTCAGCGCCTCTCGGGTTACGGCGGCCCGCACAGGCTGATGGCTGCGCGGAGAGCAGCGGCCGCCGAGACCAAGCGCCCCACACGAGCCGCAGCGGCGGGGAGATCCCGCAGCCGAGCCTCCTAGCGGGCCGCTGCGACGCACACGCCCGCGCTCGGCTCGCGGCGGGAGCCCGGGCTGCTCACCCCGCCCGCCCCGTGGCTGCACCCCGCCGCTCGGCCACCCCCGCGGAGCCCGGCGAGTGTGCCCGCGTCCCAAGTGTGTGCCCGCTCGTCGCGGCGGGGGGCGAGGGGTGGGGGCGTCGGGACCCCTGGCCGCCACCTACCGTCCTCCTTGTCCAGTACCATCATCTCGGGCGCTCCGTGTCCAGCCGCAGCTCGGCTCGGCCGGGAGAAGGGCGCCGACTCGGGCGCGCTGGCGGGGCGGTCGGTCCTCGGGCAGGCAGCGAGCGGGCTCTAATTACCCGCTTGTCCGGCTCTTAACCTAGATTGCACTCAGCTAGAATTACATTCAGGAGTGAAGCACTTCGCAGATACAAAAGCAGTCTCACCTACTTTTGTGCCTCAGAATTGCAAGGAACTACGAACTGCAATTTACAGAGAGAGAGAGAGAGAGAGAGACAAGAGGGAAGAGAGGATCAGAGCTGTTTCTTTGATTCTCACCTTCTAAATGGCTCAATTTGCCCAGTATAATCTGTCTTAATGTAATTGCATTTGATAGCTCATAACCCTGGCTCTGGCAACGACACAGCTTTCAGCCTCATAAAGTGTTTTCCCCTCGGATTTAATCTGAATCTCAATCTAAAATTATATTCAAAGAGATGGGGGACTCTCGGCGGCCGCCTCCCGCTGCCTTTCTCCCTCAATGTATGAGGTTTGCACTCCTGCTACTGAATAAATGCACACATTTCCCCAGGTCCCCCTCCCTCCCGGGTTAATGGGGAGTGGAGACGCGCGGCTGCCCGGCTCCGCAGCGCCACCTGGAGGTCTTTCGGTCCCATTTCTGCGCGTGGCTCCGCGGGGGTCCTAAGGTCCTGGTCTGTGATCAGGCTTGGACTGTTGCTCTCAGCCCCTTGGCCTTGATTTCTGCTTTCTCCCAAAGGCGATGTTTCTAGATCCCCTCCCTCTCTCCTGCAAGACCTGTCCAGAGCGTCTGGTTGTTTTGCAGATTGTTGGCAAGTTAACCCTCTGCAGGGCACAAAACCTCCCACTGTGAGAACTACAGCACCACCCCTGACCTCACTCAGAGTGTCCCCAAGAACATTCTGACCCATGGAAAGGGGAAAGTGCCTTAGCTTCACTCTGAGCAAGTGCAACATGACCTTGAAAGCTTTCCTCTTTTCACAAATATTTACTGAGCATGTATTATGTGCCAAGCACTGTTCTTGGGCACTGGGGACACAGCAGTGAAAAAAATCAAGATTCCTGTTGCTGGGCCTGAGCTGATAATCCTCACACCGTAACTCATAAGGCAGGAAGGATAGCGCTGTCCATCTCCTCTCCTGGACCTCACTTCTCCCCAGAGCCCTGGGACTGGTCCCTGGGCCACATATTCTAGGAAGGCTACCCACCTTTCAAGTCTAAGTGTCCCCCATCCCAGACAGTACAGAGCGCTAAGGTGGAAAAAATAATTGTTCTCCAGCTCATGGAGGGCTCCAGAAGGGCATGCAACTTGTTTTTGGGAGTCACTCCTAAGAACTAGACCTAGGCAAGAAGAAGGGAACAAGTCCCTGGAGGGGCAAGGGGTCACCAGATGGAATTCTAGCTCCTCTCTGCCAATTAGTGGTGGCACATGGGGTGGGGGTGGGGTTGTCACTTTCTCTAGGACCTCAATTGAGTGTCAAGTGGACAACCTACTCTTCTTCTCTGTAAGGCTGCTGTCTCACTATCAGGTAAAATGAAGTATATGGGTTCTGTAAATTGTGATTCTCTAGAAAATGAGCAGGATTATTATGTACGAAGAAGACCTTGAGATTAGGTCTTGCCCCTGACACTCGGGGAAGTCTCAGGGTCTGAGAGGGGTGGAAAATGGTGGGGTAGAGGGGGCACAGCCCATCTTCTCCTCTCCCAGGCAGGAAGACAGGCTTTGAGGAAACAGGAGAGTAGCTGCATCTAATGAGATGCCTCATCCGCAGCTCAGAGGGTTCTGCCTTCCCCTTCATCTTGAATACTTAATCCTAATAGTCCTTGAGTATATTTGATGTTAAATATATCATTTTGCTCAGACTCAGTGTCCCTCAGGACTGCAAGCTAGATCTCTCCCCTGCCACTGCAGCCAAGGCTGTGCCCTCCAGGTCTGAGGGAGGCTTCAGCACTGCTGCTCCTGGCACATTTGGTGCCAGCCCCTCACCCTCAGCTGCGCTGGGGGCCAGGTGGTGTAGCAAGGACAGGACCTGCCGAGGGCAGCTTCTTGCTATAAAAACCTCTGCTCTACCTGGAAGCACTGGCTCCACAAGGACTTAGCCTTACCTGTGATCTTTAGGGACTGTCCCTTATTTTGAGAATCTGGGCCTGACCCACAAGCTAGGTCTCAACTGTCCAGGGGCCATTTGTCCACTCTCTTATCATGGTGTCTGCACCTGTTTGTCCCAACATCACAGCCCCCATGGTACCCAATTAGCAGCCACATGTCCGGCATCCTTCGGGGGAGTCAGGGGCCCTGTGTGCCAACCGGGGTGCTGAGCAGTGGGCTATAGAAGTAGGGCATGCCAGCAGGAGTAGGGCTATGTATGAGGTCTGCGCGTGCCACAACCAGCTCTCTCTGCCCCCAGCTGACAACGTGGTACTTCCAAGACGATAGTGGGAGTGGGGCCTCCACAGTTGGGTTAGAGCAGCGCAGATATTAGGTGACCCGAGCTCCTGGCTAGGAAGGAGCCTGCAAGCTTCGATAGCAGAAAGCCCCACTCCTTGGGTGCCTGCTTCCCTTAGCTTACTAGTAACTCCAGGCTCCTTGCTCCTCTCAGTCCAGGCCCACAGACACACCCACAGCGACACTGTGGAATCCTCAGATCCCCAGGGGCTGGCAGAGAGTTTTTACTCAACACATTCCACAGGTGATGAGCGTGTACTCTCACTTCTACATGCCAAGAACGCTCAAAGATGTTCTTGAAATGCCTCTAGGAAGCCAGTTGATCAGTCCCCAAGGTTATTTCAAGGAGAAAAAGGGGTGTTACTGGATGCTTTACAAGTTTCTGGGCAGGTCCCAGCAGTATGTCCTTCTGCCTGGCAGGGAAGTCCTGAGCAAGATTCCTGCACTGGGGGAGGGGGCGTTGCAGGACTGGGTGCCCAAGGGCCTGGGCAGACTAGATATTCCAGAACTTTTCACTGTAGCTAGTTGTCAGATGCGCCTCAGCCTGAGGGCTGTGCTCTCAACAGCGCAGCTGTCTACTAAATGGGGTTACAGGCTGGACTCAGAGGCAAGGCCCACAGAGGTATTCAGGGTGACAAGGGCTCCTTCCCTGTGGCCACTACATAGTGCAGCCAGGGTAGGATGTCTGCTAGCCAAGTTTGCATGCCCTGCCCTGTCCCCTACTACACAAAAGTAGGTGGGGCACAGGAATTTGCAACCAGCCAGAGTGGTAAAGTGCAGTTTTAAACTTTTCCTCTTTTGGATTTTAGAGAACCCTCCTGAGAAACCGCAGTCATAAATCATTAGGCCTTTTAGAGGTCCAAGCCAAATCTGCACCCCAGAAAACCAGTCTACTGCATCCCTTGAAGATGGCCAATCCACCCCTGCACAGCAGGTGGACAAAGTTGTGAGCCTGCCTCAAACTGAGGCTTCCTAAGTTGCACTTGACAACTGGTCACCACAGGGGAGGTGGCTGGGGGCACTAAAAAGGAAGGACAAAAAGTCAGAACCTTTCCCTGCTGACCAAGCGCTGCCTCCCAACCCCAGATTTCTCAGCCCCCAGCCCCACCACTTCACTCTCCCGGCCCTGACGCCTGTCCCAGTCCCTGGGGTTGGCCACAGGCAGCCAGAGCTATGAGTTCTCCTAAGAAACTGGCAGCAGGACCCCTGTTAGTTGGATCTGGGCTGGATCCAGATCTTGTGAGGACCAAGGTTTGGGGTGGAGAAACGGAATACAAGATTACTGATGCAAATTTACCACCAGGGACCCGGCAACTGGAGGACCTTGAGGACCCGGAATTTCATTAACTTCCAGGTAAACCTGCCTCTAGTTAAACCTGATACTGTACGCTGTATGGCCCCAGCACCTGCCCGATCACCGAGGCGCGTCCCACCACAGGCTGGGTAAACGAAAGGCCTCTGTCCTTCCCAGCTTTGCAGGAGCTGGAGCAGTATCATTCCTCCTGCAGGCAGAAAGTCCCTGGCCTAGGGCCCAGGTCCACGCTGACTGGACTGCATCCTCACCCCCCAAGTTTTCTCGTCATCCGCATGGGGGTTCCCTTCCGCATTAGGGTGCAGAAAGGGCACATGGAGCCACCTAGACAGGCCCAATGCCTGGTACCGTCAGGGAAACCCATGGCTCGGGTCGTAGAGGCACTCCAGTTGCCTGCGATGGCCAAGGGCCAGTAAGAAAGTTCTCGGCCCAAGTGTGCGCGGCCGCCGATCTCCAGAGGGTCGGGAAGACTTCCTTATCCAGTCAGGAACCTCGCAGCACCCCTGACCTACACACTTGCGCGCGCGCATACAGCCTCGGAGCTCGTGCAGACCCAGCCGTGAGCAGCCTGAAGCGGCCGGGGCAGGAGCCTCAGCCAAGCCCGCGCCGCCGCCGCCGCCGCGGTCCTGCGCCCACCAGTCCCGGACACCCGCGCCGCGCGCCGGCACCTACCGTCCTCCTGGTCCAGAACCATGGTGCCCCGCCGCGCCAGCCAGGCACCTACTGAGGACGCCTGTCGCCGCCCGCCCGCGCTGCTCCCCGCGGCCCAGCGAGGGCTCCGCGCCCCGCGAACCGCGGCCGCCCACCCGGGCGGACGGACAGGCGCCCGGAGCGCAGCCCCGCGGGGAGGGCCCAGGGAAGAGCGGACCGGACGCGGCGGGGCGGGGGCGGGGCGGGGGCGGGCGCCGGCGGGCGGGGCGGGGCGGGGCGGGCGCAGGGCCGGGCTGGGACCCGGAGCCGCCGGCGGGCCGGGCGTGAGCGGAGCCGATCGGAGCCGCAGCGGCGCGGGTTCCCGCTTCGTGCTGGCCGCGCTCGCCTCGGCAGAGTGCAGCCTGCGTTTCCCAGGGCCCCTCAGATTCCCCTGTTAATTAAATCAATTCATTATGCTCAGATCTGATTAGCGGCCCTTCCCCCCCCTTTGAATCAATTATTCAATACACAAACATAATTGCTTGGGCCAGAGGTGCCCGCCATTAGCTTATTTAACTCCAAGGACACTAATTACCCGCAGGGCACGGGAACTTTTCTCATTAATTCTGACAAAACACAAAGGCACAGCTAGAGTGTGTGCGTGTGAGGGATTCTGTGCGAGTGTGCGTGTGACAGCGCGCCAGTGTGTGTGTGTGTGTGAGAGAGAGGGAAAGAGAGAGAGAGAGAGAGAGAGAGAGAGAGAGAGAGAGAGAGAGAGAGGGAGAGAGAGAGAGAGACTGCGAGCCATGGTGAGGGCCATGCTGGCCACTGTGAAAGTTTAACACGCGAGCTCAAGAGCAGAGGGCGCCGGGGGTGCGGTCGCGGCCTGTCACCCTGCCCCCTGCCGCTGCGAGTGTTGGACCCCTGCCTGAGGTTGTAGGGCGCAGCGTGAATGCACCCAGTCCACGTGTGCCCCTGGGCTAGGACACCCAGTAGAGGGAGCCCACCCAGCACAGGCATGTGTGTGAACCGGTGAGCGTGCTTCTGGGTGTGATGTGTGAGCGCGACTCCCGGCCACTGGGGCAGGCGCGCCATCCCCTTTATTTTGTCATTATTACCAAGCCATCACAGGCT
Source organism: Capromys pilorides (assembly GCA_004027915.1). Lineage (NCBI taxonomy): Eukaryota > Metazoa > Chordata > Mammalia > Rodentia > Capromyidae > Capromys > Capromys pilorides. Next base: position 12,800 of record PVKN010011746.1, read on the forward strand.
GCCTACTGAGACAGACCGGGAGCAAGCAGGGAGGGTCGGAAGGCAGCAGATGCGGGAGCCAGGCCACGCACCCCTCTCCAGCCACCTGTTCCTGCGTGCTCTGGGATTTGCTTCCCGGGTACCCACCGCCTCCGCGGGGTTCCCAGCCCAGCTTCCCACCCCCGCTTCTTTGCCTTCGCGCTACCCCTGCTGGTTACCAACGCCACTCCCCCACCCTCCACTTTGATTTCCAGGCTCCCAGCCCCCTCCCTGCCCCCAATTCCGCCTGAGTTCCACACCCAGGCTCACCTAGCGCCTCCACCTACCCCCTGCCCGGTTCCCAGCTCCCGTCTCTCAAGGCTGTGCAGAGGGCGTGCTTATGCTTGACCAACTTCTCCGCATTTTACCTCCCAGGAAATCTCTATTGAGTGAGCCAGTGAGAGAGCCCATAGAGGCAGGGACACAGAAGGTAATTGATTCCCCCAAATTAGGTTTCTACTTTCTAAAGACCAGTATTGTTCCTGTTCTCAATGTGCACAGAGGTATTGAAGATTTCCTTTTTGTTTCCTCAGGCAATGAATGAGCTTAATCCATTTGGCTTTATAAATCAGGAAACTAATATTCGCTCCTTCCATTGCAGCTTTTTAAAAATTTTAATTGGTGGGGGAGGCACAGTTAGTCACCCTTATGCTGTCCCCAAGCCCCCACTTATCAAAACACATCCTGATTGAGGGGTGGAGAGAAGGCGGGATGGGGCGCTCACACTAATTCTCTTGCCCTCCTTCATCCTTGCACCCAGACCCACAGACGGTCTGGGAAAGTTGGTGAAATGACTGCATGAATTAGGTTCAATTTAGTGAAGCAAAGGGGTTCTTCACAATCCTTGACCAAATTAGCTTCTCTTAATTGCCCACTAGCTCCGAGGCACTGAGCATAGCCGTGCCATGGCGGGGTTCGGCCATCCGTCTGCTTCACCACCCTGCATAGACTCCAGAGATATCTTCCTGGTGCCAAGATCTGACTTAGCTCCTCTTGCTCAGAAAGATCCTGGCTGGCTCGCCATTGTCCACAAGATAGAGTTGGAAGTCCTCAGGTCCCTCATGATCTGGGGCTGCCTTGGGTCCCCCGTTGCTCCACTTCAGTCCAGCTGATATCGATTGGCTTTACTCACATCATTCCTGCTCCCCTGGGCTGCTGTACCACAGCGGCTGCCCTGGGCACTCTTCTCTGCACAGCAAGCCCTGGCAACCTCTCACACACAGCGCCCCATCCTCCTCCAAGGAGATATCTTTGCCTGAAGAGCAGGCACTGCTCCTTGGAGGCCTGCGGCACACAGTCACGGAGGCAGGGTTTCTGCTCTCCCCCAGCAGGGGAGGATAAGGTGGGGTGTCAAGAGGCTCCCCAGAACGATGGACACAGGATCAGGGAAGAGAACTCTGTTTTTCTGGACTTGAGATTCAAGAAGGGAGGCACAGAAGCAGACTCCAGAGTGGCACTTTTCTTAGGATCTTGAATAGATGGCATGGGAACCATGCCCGGGAGGCTGCTTTTTCCCACACCCAATATTTGGATTCTCACGCTCTCCCTATTTAGTTCTCTGGGTATTCAGGCAAGGTCATTGCCTCAATCGGTGCTAGCTGCTCCTTGTATGTGGGCATCTAGTCAAGGGCACAAGTGGGGCTCGAAATTCTCTTTGCTCCCCAAGCCCTGTGCCTAGCTTAGGCTGCACCCACCCAGAGATGGCACCTTTTGCACGTATGTTCATACAGACTAGCGTAGCCCTGCAACTGGGTATCTCTACTCTCGCAAAGTCCACAGGCAGAAAAATTAGCCTGAAAGATGAGCACCCAAGCTCTCTGTCCCACCTGCACTTGTGGCAAGGGACCGTGCAAGCTTTTAAAATACTAGTCTTTTTGTGGGGGAGAGGGAGCCAGAGCAAGAAAGAGAGAGAATGAGAATGTTCAGCGTGGAGTAATCAGGTGGCCCAACTCCATCTCTGTATACATGCAGACCACTAATTCCTGGTAAAAGACTTCCAACTCGGTTCATAGCTGGAAGTAGCTCAGGCCCACCCCCTTCTGGAAAGAAGAGGGCAGTGGTGCAAATGAGGAACTTGTTCCCTAGGGGACCTGCAGGTTTGTTATGGGAGTCCTCTCTCAAAGAGCTGGTTGCTTTGCCTGTCTGGGCCACGAAGATGAATAGCTAGGTGGCATTGGTTAGCAGAAGCTCAAAGCAGCGTGGCAAGAGCATCGGGCAGCAGAACTAACGGTATGGGCAGCAGGTGTTCCTCCAACCCAACAACTCCAATCTCTTAACCTAAGGTTGTTAGAGAATGACACTCCTGAACTGGAAATCTAGTGATGTCCAGAGGGTACTTGGGGGTTAAACATGTTGTCGAAAGCCTTGCGACTTTTTAGAGAGGAGGATTCTGGGAAGGAGGATTGGAACACATCAGAATTTGGGGTTAATTATTATCAATATGTGATATCTGGAACTTGACATTGTGCAGCCTGTATGTTCCAACCTGTCTGCACTGCCTACGGCATGATGGGAAAGGCCATATGGTCAAGAGAGGACGGGTAATAGGAGCAGCCCCACTGTGACTACCAGCTTCTCCTGGTGGTAGTGGGGCTCGGCGCGTAAGCGTGTTACACAAAGCAGATTGTCTGCGTAAGTTAGAAAATAATATACAGCCAAATGCTGTTTACAAGCAATACTCCCAAAACAAGGTGACAGAAAGACTGAAAATAAAGCAATGGCAAAAAATACACCAAGCAAATGGAAGCAGAGAGGGAGTAGGAGCTGCAATATTCATGTCAGACAAAGCTTACGGCTAGGCTGAAAGCATAAGCTGCCTAAAAATCAAGAAGTATACTCTTAAATTACAACTGAAACAAAAATAAAATTAGCACTGAAGTTACAAATGGTGTAGTGATGAAAAAAAAAAACAGCATGTCATACAGAAGCTGTAGGGCAGAGAAATATACCTTTAGGTGCTTTAATGTTAAAATAAAGACCAAGAGTAGATGAACTAGATCTAAGAAGTTAGAAAAAGAACAAAGCAAAAACGTAGAAGGCAATTAATCAGGTTCACATTAAAACTAATGAAATAGAAGATAAAAAAGTTAAGTAATAATAGTAATGAAAAGTGCAAAGCAGAACCAAAATCTGATTTTTGAAAATAAAATCCTGACAAAATAGAAAAATCCAGGCAAATCTAAGAAACCAGTGAAAGTCAAAGTGTCCGATATTAACTATAAAAAGATGTATTACAAGCACAGGAAAGGTAAAAGAATTATAGCAATATGAATAAGCCCATAAAAATAAATGTGAAAGCCTAGAGGAATATAGAAAATTGGTAAAACTGAGCCCAATAGAAGCCCAAACCCTGACTAGCTCAATAAACAAAAGACATTTAAAAGAAAATTAAAACTCTGTCATTAAAATATCATAAGGCACACATGGTCCAGCAATTCTGGATATATCCTCCAAAGAACCAAAAACAAGTTCTTCAAGAAATAGTTATATATTCACACGCATAGCAGCATTGTTCACAATAGCTAGAAGGTGGAAACAACCCAACTGTGCACCAGTGCTGAACAGAGAAGTGAAATGTGGTACGTCCACACAGTGGAATATTATTCAACCTTTGAAAAGGAAGGAGGCTTTGAAATACGCTGAATAAGATAAGCTCATCACGAAAGGATACATACTGTATGATTCTACTTACAAGTAGTACCTAGAGTACTTGGAATCATAAAAAAGCAACTACGCCTAGGAGGAGAGACACATGTGAATTGTTGTTTAGTGGGTACAGAATTTCATACTTTCAAGATACAAAGAGTTTCAGGGAATGGCCGAAAAATAGTGTGGCTGCACTTAACGCCACTAAACTATAGTGGTTGACTTGAAATGGGTTGGACTAGTGAAGCTTATGGATATTTGTGTATTTTATCACAATCAAAAATCTAAGGCTGGGCCTGGTGGTGCTCACCTGCTATCTCAGCACTTGGGAGGCTGAGGCAGGAGGATTGCAGTGAGTTTGAGGCCAGCCTGGACTACGTAGTGAGTTCAAGGCCAGCCTGAACTACATATTGAGACCCCTGTCTCAAACTTATCCCCCACAAATTAGAAGTCACAAGACATAAATGACATTGTAGTAAATTCTTTATGACTTTTACAAACATGAGTGTGTGTGTGTGGTGTTGGGATTGAACCCAGGGACTTGACTATGCTAGCCACGTGCTCTACCACAAACCTGGAAACAAGCTTTTAATAATATTTAAATTACTCCAGATAAGAGAAAAGTTGAAAAACTTCCTGGTTTATGTTATGATCCAGCACTTTCTTCATTCCCAAACTTCATAACGATTAATTTTTTTTTTTTTTTTCCGGCTCAGCCTGCCCTGAGGGTGGGGCTGGTGTGGCCTGTGGTGCCGGGCATTGAATCTTGGACCCCTCCAGCTGCCTAAGCTTGCCTAAGAAGTCACTTTAGAGCCAGGCGTGGTGGCGCACGCCTGTGATCCCAGCACTTGGGAGGCTGAGGCAGGAGGATCAGTACGAGTTCAAGATCAGCCTGGACTACAAAAGTGAGCTTAAGGCCAGCCTGAATTGCATAGCGAGACCCTGTCTCAAAAAGACACACACACACACACACACACACACACACACAAAGGCACTTTAGACCCTGAACTGTCTTGCCGGCCCCAAGATAATTTGAAAATGAGTTCAAAATCTGGAATAAGGTATTATCTAACTGGGTATGGGGAAATAGCAGAATAATTCCCAAAGGCAGGGCAGATGTATGTGTGTGTGTGTGTGTGTGTACTGCAGTACTGGGACTACACCCAGGCTCTTCGCACTCAGCTACATCCCTCCCTTATGAAACAGTTTTTTGAGACAGGATCTTTCTAAGTTGCTTTAAATTGCATAGGCAGAGCTCAGCCTTTCAGTCTTCCCGCCTCAGCCTCCCAGAGTGCTGGGATTATAGGCATCTGCTGCCATCCCCAGCAGACAGGTTTGTTTTACCCCTGCAAATATGATTCAGCATCAGGAGATCTAGCTGTATAAATCACTACATTGACAAATAAAGGGAAATGTGATTACAGTAACAGATGTCAAAAATAATTTGACAAAATTCAGCATACATTGATAATAAAATATTAAAACCAATAAAAAAGAACGACAGTACTTCATTTGTTGAGACTACCCACTGAAACTGAATAGTAAATATATGAACAATGACAATTTGAAGCTTTTTCCATAAATTAGGAACAGGTTGACCGGCCACAGGCCACATTCTGTCCTGCCTCTCCCCCCACCCCCACTCTTTTCTTTGCTCCTTCTCTTCCTTCCTTGATTGGTGCTGGGGATCAGACCCCAGGCCTCACCTAGACTAAGCAAATGCTCTGCCGTGGAGCTGTAGCTCAGGCCTCATTGTCAGGGCTACCATTCCACATCTGGGGGGAGACTTTAATATGATGACAAAACAGGTGGGCTAAGGAGAATACTTGCTCTTAAAATGACAAAAATATGGGTACCTACAAATTATATGATTGTGCACCAAGGAAGCCCAATAAAATTTAGCTTAAAATTTACTAGAATTAATGAGATATCTGGGAAAGTAACTAAATACAAGATAAATATAGATCTATAGAGCTTTTTCTTTTTTAAAAAAAAAATTATTTATTTATTTATTTGTTTGCTTGTTGTGTTTGTTTGTTTCTTTATTTATTCATTTTATGGCTGGCTCAGCCTGCCCTGGTGGTGGCGCTGGTGCAGCATGTGGTGCCGGGGATCGAACTGCAGTCCCCGCAGTTGCCTGAGCCCTCCTAAGCAGGTGCTTTAGACCACTGAACCATCTCGCCGGCCCTATAGAGCTTTTTCTAAATGCAACTGTATATTAGAAATTAAAATGAAGAAATAGATCTTTTACAATGCAGACAAAATTACAAAGTATACAAGAATAATTTAAAGACAACCATTACAAATGTATAGGTCTTCTTTGAAGAAAGTTACAGAATCATGCCAAAGGACTTATAACAAGATTTGAACATATAGAACGTCAGCCTTGGTTCAGAAAGAGATTTATAAAGGCTGGGGATATAGCTCAACAGCATAAGTGCCCGCTTGGCAAGTACAAGGTCCTGAGTTCAATCCCCACAGCTGCAAAAATGAAGAGGGACATAAAAAGCCAGTTCTTTTGAAATGAATATATAGAATTAATAGTTTTTATTAGAACTCCCCCGTAAAACAATTTAGAACTTAAAAAAAAACTTTTAAATTACAATACATTGGAAAAATAAATGCCCCAGGCTAATTAAGAAAATATATGTAATGAAGAGAATATACATTATCAGAAAATAAAACACACTACAAAGCCACCATAATCTAACAGTATGGTATAAACCAGGAAGACATGAATAGATCAGAGAAACAGAGACCCAATTGGTAGGTTCAAGTTAAGAAAAAATTTTAATACACTAAAACTTATCAGAGAAAATGACCAACGAAAGGTATTTTCATCTGAAAACATTTGTTTATGGGAAATGGACAGATAAGCCAATAAGCACCTGGACATCTTTGGTCACTGAGAAAATGCATGTGACAACCACAATAATATTCTTTTTCATGCTTATTAGGACATAGATTAAAAATATTCAGATTAAAACAAATGTTAGCAAAGATGGAAAAACTGGAAATCACACAGCTGGTGAGAATATAAAATGGAGCAGCCACTTTGGAAAACAGTCTGGCAATTCCTTAAAAAGTTAAATGGAGGGCTGGCAAGATAGCTCAGTGGACTAAGTGCCTGCTTTGGCATGCCCAGGAACCAAGGTTCAATCCCTGGTCCTGAACACTGTGCCAGCCCCACTCCGAGGGTGTGCTGAGCCAGCCACCAAGTCCATGTGTGGTGGGGCACACTTGTAACCCCAGCGGTGGGGAGGCTGAAAACAGGAAGATCATTACGAGTCCAAGCTGTGTAGTGAGACCCTGTGCCAAATACATAAAATGAAAACTAAAAAATCAAATATAGTCACTCCATGGCCACCAATTTCTCTCTCAGTCATATATCCAGGAAAAGTGAAAATATATGTCCACCCAAAAATCTGTGTATTGTTTATAGCAGTCTTATAATAAACTCAGGCAAAAGGTAAGAAAAATAAAATATTCACTAATTAAGAATAGATATGATTTAACCCTAAAAAGAAGGAAGTCACTCATACATGCCACAAGATGGGTGAGCCTTGAGACATTACAGAAAGAAAAAGAAAGCAGTCACAAAGACAACACATGCGTAATTCCATTTATATAAGGTGTTCAGAATTGGAAATCTATAAAGATAGAAAGTGGATTAGCAGTTGCCAGGGATTAAGGATAGTCATGGGGTGATGGCTGAAGGGCATGAGGTTTTTCTTGAGGTGCCAGCAATGTCATATAATTAACTCCGGTGATTCACGTATCCGTGGTATCATGTTACGCTAACATGCATGGAACTGTGCACTGCACGTGGGTGGATTGTCTGGTATGTAAACTATGTCTCAGCAAGTACCCTAACCAGTTAGGGGACAAACGAACTCCCTGCCACCCCTAAACATAAAGACAATGTACCAGGTGATTTTAATATGCAGGTGGAACAATTAAAATATCAGAAGATATTTTAAGCAAAAAATTTAATAGATCTGAGTAATACAAATAAACTTGGTGGGAACAGCAAAGAAAAAGAAACACGTACTTTGATTAAAGACATGGGTGGCAAAGGATACTGTGAATAAAGGAATTACAAGTAATTTACAGAGAAAATACTCGCCAAATTTGTGGAAATAAAAAAATATGCTGTACACGAAGTGTTTCTAAATTGTGAGAGAAAAGCCAAAATCCTAAAAGAAAATTGCAAAAGGGGTATGAAGAGGCCATTTATTGCAGCAGTGATGAAAGTGGCCAATAAAATGCTTACTCTCATTATTAGTTGGGAAAATGCAAATTAAAGCAAAGCAAGTTTTCATTACCTAAATTCATCAGATTCACAAAAAAGAAAGAAAAAGAAAAAGAGAAAATGTTCAGGTCTACTAAAAATTTAAGAAGATGGATATTGTCATTGTTGCTGAGCAAGTTAACTGGCACTATCTATTATAATTTGGCCAGGTAACCCAGCGCTATCTATTAAAATTATAAAAGTACCTGCCTTTTGACCCAGAAATCTTCCTTTTGGGAATCTATCTTACAGGATAAAAAGTCACCTATCTCCAAGGATGACCCTGTGATTTCAGCAGTGTGTACTGTGGCAGAAAATTGGAAGGCATTTGAATTATCAGTGTCAATCAATGATTGAGCACACTGTTCCACGGTCCTGCTGCAGAATATTATGAACTATTAAAAAATAAGTTCGAGGGGCCGGCGAGATGGTTCAGTGGTCTAAAGTGCCTGCTTAGGAGGGCTCAGGCAACTGCGGGGACTGCAGTTCGATCCCCGGCACCACATGCTGCGCCAGCGCCACCACCAGGGCAGGCTGAGCCAGCCACAAAATGAATAAATAAAGAAACAAACAAACACAACAAGCAAACAAATAAATAAATAAATAAAATTTA
>PVKN010011747.1:0-21362 GCA_004027915.1 Capromys pilorides
GCCTAATTTTTCTTGCGTATAATTACACAGCCCAGAGAAATGCTTTGATCTATGAAAGCAGGTATTTTGCAAAAGGAAGACTATAATTGAGTAAATTATATTAACCTAAAAATATTTGAAGCAAAAAGTAGAATGAGCATTTACCCAGTTTACAGTTCTTAGGCATTTTTAGATGTTGATTTTCTTGAGGAACCAGAAAATGCTGGAATGCTATATAAATGGATATGAATTGAGCTTATAGGAAAACTTTATTTTTAAAATAGGCTTATGCATAATAAGATAGAAATAATTGATTTCCTCCTGGGAAATCTAGCATTGTTTCTTAATTTGCTTTTCAAAATATTATATTTGAGCCGGGCATGGTGGAGCATGCCTATAATCCCAGCACTTGGGAGGCTGAGGCAGGAAGATTGGTGCAAGTTCAAGACCAGCCTGGGCTACAATAATAAGCTCAAGGCCAGCCTGAACTGCATAGTGATACCCTGTCTCAAAAAGACAAAAAAAAAAAAAAAAAAAAAAAAAAAAAAAAAAAAAATTGTATTCATTGACTGTCAATTTAAGACACTTTGATAAGAATATGTGTATGTTTCTGATTCATACACAGCCAGAAAAATATACTGAATATTCTCTCAAAATATAGCTGCATATGTGGCTCAGCAGTAGAGTGCTTGCCTATCATGCACAAGCTTCCATATTAAATTCCCTTTGCTAATAAAGTATATACTTTATACAGTTCGAATGGCAATTGTTTACAGTAGAGGGCAGAAGTAATCAATATGTTTGCTCTTCTGCTGCAAAAGACTGCATATAAATCTCCCCAGTTCAGTGAATACCAAAGTGTGGGTCTAGGCCAGAACATCAACATCATCTAGTCACTTATCAGAAATTCAAAGTCTTAGGTCCCACCCAAGATGTACTGGGTCAGAAACTGGGGGTGGGGCCCAACAACTGCATTCAAACAATCCCTTCATTCTAATGCCTGCTCAAGTCTGAGAATAAGTGCCCTAATTTAATCTGAATTTCAGGAAGCTGCATTCAACTATATCAATCAGAAGGCAGGGTCACAATACATGAGATGAAAAGAAAGCATAAAAATACATTCTTTTATATAGTAGAACAATGTATTATTTCTCTTCTCTTATGTTTGTCATGTCACCACCAGTACTCTGATCTCTAAATATAGAGGTCTCTGAGGCTTAGTTAGGAGTGTGCCAGAACCAAAGAAATGATGTGTGTAGTCTTGAGGAAAAGAGATGTTTTAAGAAAATAAGAGATGTTTTTCTCTTTATAGAAGACAGTGAACATGAAATAATACTCTCCTCAAGTCACCAATAAATGAAACTTCTAAATTATGTAGAAAGAGCCCCCTTAAGCTCAGCGAATAAATGTGATATAAAGTAATGCTGATTAGAGGTTGAGTTCATGTAGAGCCACATAATGGAAGGAAGACGAACTTGACTCCAGCCCTAAAGCATCTCTTCATCACTAGAGCAGCAGAGCGTCCTTCCAAGATCAAATGCATGGCTGACCATCTCACTCATTCAGATTCTGTGAGTCACCAGACATTTGAAGAGTATTCACATTAGCGTCTTCACTAGTTCAATTTAGACTCAGTCAAAGACTTACTTCCTATCAAAGATGAAAAGATTCTTGTTGAGACTAGTTAACACTTAATCTGTGGAATGAACTTTCCCCTCCCCATAGAAGCAAAGCAACAGATTAGAGTAGACCTGCAAGCTTGGGTAGCTTCAGGAATGTGCACTGGTATTGGCTCATTATTTCTTTCTCCAGCAGAATATTTCAAGCTATGTTTTCCGAAATTGGCAAATTCCCCTTTCTTAAGGACTGCCTTCACACTTGTTGAGTTACTGGCAAAATATTATTCTTTGAAACCAAAGAGTAAACAAAATTTGTCCCAAATGTGTTTGATTTTGCACGAATGTACCAGTAAGTTATTCACACCACATCTGAAATTCATTAGCATGCTGCTTTTTCCAGGAGATAACTGAAAATTGTATACTCAAAACTAAAACTGATCAAGAAAACTGCAATTCAAAAATGGGCAAAAGAAAACACCATAGTTGCAAAAATTGAGACAGACTTACAGACTTAAAATTTAAACCTGAATGTTAAAAATAAATATAGAGTAAGAAATTATATAAAAGGAAGGCTGAATGCCAAAATATTGGTGGCATCATAGTTCATAGTTTATTGCTATAATTTCATATTACCATAAATTAAGAGGAAATGACAATGAATTAATGTTCTACAAGTTGTAAACAAACTAAAACTTTTAAGATTTGTACTTGATCAAATTTGAAATTTTAATTTCAAATATCAATCCAATAGTTGTAGATCTACAGTAAGATAACTAGGCAACATTCCAGCAAAATACCAAATAGCATATAATTCCTCAGTTAATATTCAAAAAATTCAATCAACCTAATGGTTCGATAAAGTCAAACTAGATGGAAGATACTTTGATAGAGTCAAAGTAGAACATAAAGGTTGTAGTTCTTAGGGAACTTATTATAATCAGCCATGCTGTTAAAAATAAAACATGCAACTGCAACTGTTTAGGAAAGTAACACAAAGAATATCACATAAAAGTGCATGAGGAGTTCTGAAGTATAGAAGTGAAACAAGCTTGTAACACAGGTAACCCTAGAATTCACTAAAAACTGTATCCGTAAGAACTCATGTCCTCAGAAATACTGTCATAGACAAAAGTCTGTTTCCTGCCTGGGATGGAGCACTTACAAGACTCTGATCTGAAGCTGGGGGGACTGATGTGGAAGCTATCATGGAAGCATGAAAAGGGATGGCCTTCTGAGAGCCAAGCAGAGCAAGGGAAAAGCATCTTGTTCACGCTGTTTCTGTCCTGGAGTGGTATCCCACAAAAGGCCCCCAAGGACAGCGTACTACCGATGAGAATGCTGACAAGTGAAATGGGCAGACGACCAAGTGAGAGCAGACAACTGATGCAAAATGGAGGTTTATAACTGGTTCCATCCTCAGGGGTTCTCCCTAACAAAATACAAGTGACTTTAGCCCTAAACTTTCTTCTATTTTACTTAATACTAAATAGGCACTCGCTGGGCGTGGTGGCACACGCCGGTAATCCCAGCACTTGGGAGGCTGAGGAGGAGGATTGGTGCAACTTCGAGACCAGCCTGGGCTACAAAAATGAGCTCGAGGCCAGCCTGAACTGCATAGCAAGATCCTGTCTCAAAAAGACAAAATAATAATAATAATAATAATAATAATAATAATAATAATAAATAGGTACTCAAAAACAGTTTTGCTTCTTTACAAATATCAATTATTCTTAATCATAGAACATAGATACAGTTTAAACATTCTTGAAAAGGAGATATTGCGGACCATGTGTGTATATTGTTCAAACATAACTGTCATACATATTCCATGTGCCATTCCTTTAACAGCAGAGTTCTTACATAATCATTTAAGGCTTAAGCTACTTGTAAGAAAGGTCCATACAACCTATTTTTTAAAAAATGTATTTGGTACAGGGTCTCATTATGAAGCTCAGACTCATAGTGATCCTCCTGTTTTCAGCCTCCCCAGTGCTGGGATTATACGTGTGTGCCACCACAGCCATTCTTGGTGGCCAGCTCAGCATGCTCATGGCAGGGCCCACATGGTGCCAGGGATTGAACCCTGGTCCCTGTGCTTGTCTAAGTAGGTGCTTAGTATGCTGAGCTATCTCACTGACCCTTCATAAAACCTATTTTTCATATCCTGGCTAATCAAGTGCTTAACAAGCATTAATAACTAAACAGGCTGGTGCTATTCCTATAGGGAAACCAGTAGTTGGGAACACTAGAATTCTTTTTTTTACAACCCATTTAATCAGTGAATGCATATCTGTGTCAAGTACACAGGAAGCCCATGGAGAATAGTGAAAACACACTTGGTTTGGGAAAATATTTGATATTTGATTAAATAGAGCAAGGCTAGGATTTTTTTTTTTTGCTTTTTCAGTTTATTTTTAGTTGGCAAATAATTATTTTATGTATATATACTGTTCAATGTGAGTTTTGATACATCATGGAATGGTTGAATCAAGATAATATACTTATCATCTCACATACTTATCTTTTGTGGTATGAACCAATTAAAGCTTACTGCCTTACAATTTCAAAATACATATTAAATTATTATTAATTACTATAGAAGTCAGAAGGAAACCTGCAGGTCTCAGGCACCCCAAAGGAAAGAACCTGGCTAATGAGGAACCCACAAGAATTGATAATTGTCTTATACTTGCACTGTAGGTGAAATAATGATGAAGTAGGGAATGGAACTAGAGACTGCCAAAAAGCTGTGTGTAAGACTTTATATGCACCCCACTAAAGAGAGAACCCTAATAGTTCGGAACTGCTTTTGTACATATAGTTGAATCTTAAAAGGCTCTGGGGACAGTGATAAAATAAGTTTACATTCTCAACAGCTGTGTTGCTGCAGAGACTCTAATCCTGCTCCCTTGAGTGGAGCCCTGGAACGCAGTCAGAAATAGGAAACAACTTGAGGGCTCTTCCTTTCTGCCCTCCCTGGTGACCAGGTCTATAACCTGGCTTTGGGAAGAAATTTTATCAAAAGTGATTAGATTTCTTATGAAATATATTGCAGCAAGGAGCTTCTCTTATGCATGTATGAATATACCATTAAATTATTAAATTTTGCTATTCACAGAAAATTCTTTTTTTTTGTTTTGATTTTATGAAGTATACTTTTGCAAAGGTCAGTGCAAGCTGTGCCTCCTCCGGGGAAATAAGGCAGAAGGATCACAAGTTCGAGGCCAGTCTGAGCTATATAAGCAAGTTCAAAGCCAGCCTTGAACTTAGACACTGTTGCAAAAAAGAAAACTGCCAAGCCAGAAAAAAAAAAATCATAGAACCAAAGAAACAGTGCAAAAGGGCAGGGATGTAGTTCAGTGGCACACATGCTCGCTTGGCAAGTGCAAAGTGCTCAGTTCAATTCCTGCTCCCCCCACCACAAAAAGAAAAGGTGGAAAAAAATTTTTAATGCAAGTATTTTTCAGAGTTGTTAAATCTTTAGAGTTGTTGATTTTAAAGGGCTTTTTAGGGAATTAGTTCTACACTAATCTCTCTCCTAAACAATGTGAGCAGTTTGGGTATCTGGTACCATTCAACTTTGGAAAGCTCACCAATGAACTTTTTTCTAATCAAATTACTATTTCTAAAAGAGATGCTGTTGTATAGGAAGATTCTTTACTCAGTAATTTGTGAAATCAGAAGATCCCTCCTCTAAACAAGAAAAGAACATTTCAGAGAGATTGCTAAAAGACACTTTGAAGCCTCACTATATAGACCAAATGTTCTATTTCTTGTCTAGAGTTAGTTTATAGTCATATGTGTGTACACATACATATACCTACTCAAGTATATAGGTGTACACATACATATACAAAAAACAAAGATATTGTTGGTTTTAGTAGGCAAATATCATGTACCAAAATTAAACTAATGAAAGTTGATATTTCTGAAATGACTTACAATGCAATTCTGCTCTCGTTCCTGTAAAATTAATATTGGAAGCTGCCTTCTAATTGCTTATGTTTACCTCTCCCAAAAAGAGGGCAACTTAGACAACTACTACACTATCTGCTCAACAAAGAGTTTTGTTAAACACAATATATAGAAAAGATCAACAAAACGGGATGAAACTTCTAAGGCATTCTCATGTCACACTTCTGCAGTATTGTGACAATGTCTTTCCCAATCATTCTGAGAGACTTACCTGGATTCTACCCTAATCCACCTTGACAGATGTGCTGGCAAAGCCAGCACCCATCTTAGATTTTATACTACACAATTGAATTTTCAGCAAAATTAATGGTTGAAAGAAATATTGTAGTGTATCTTAGAAAATAATAACTTATTATTATAACTGACATTAAATGCCCAAGCTTTTTCATTCTTCAAACTTGGGTAAATTATATAGTCAGAGGGAATTTTGGAATCAAACCACTCTAGAAGCCAGGTAGAAGGTTCCAGTCATTCATAGTGAATTAATCTTCACAGTAAAAAACTATAAGCCCTTTTTGTTAAAATAGTTCATGACCTCGCATATCATACAAATTCTAATCCATGGAGGAAACAAGAGAAAAAAAATTCTTCCACACAAGCTGTTAAAGATGCAGGCCTTGTTCTCAACTTAAATTGAAAGACCTCCTTTAAAGAGGAGGGAAGAATTAATGTTAAAAAAAAAAAACCTAAATGAAATATGGAAACTTATTTATAGTACAATTTGAACTGCTAATGATAGTCCTAAAAAATCAGGAAAGATTTTTTGGTTAATAAATCATTCAGACAAAAATTGTTAAATAGAAAAACCATTGTAAATTAGCTTAAGTAAACTGAAACAAATCATTGATTTTTCAATTTAAGTAGAAAAGAGAATTATGTAAGCCTGATAAAGCAGTAATTTTCAATCCTAAATTTTCAGTCACAGATGGTTAATACACAAAATAGACTATCAGAGAATAACTCTCAGAAAAAGAGCCTGGACTATTTACTTGGTATTTTAAAACTTGGTACAAATGGTAATAGGGTTGTAATAGATAGTTTTCAAGAATTATTGGAAAATCTGGTAATAATAATAAAATCAGGAATCAGCAGACATATATATTACCCAAAAGTATGGTAAGTCTATTACTAAGCAATTTTAGTTGTATATTATTCTTAGAAAAATACAGTTTCTGGGATCCGATTTTTGTGTGGTACCAGGGATTGAACTCAGGACCTCGTGCTTGCCAGGAAAGCACTTATTCCACTGAGCTATCTCCCTGGCCCTCTGGGGACAGATTTATAATGAGTAGTTTATAGTGATTAGAAAATAAGACCTCAGTAGAGAAGATTTCATGACTTGCTTGATTTATGAAGAACGAAGTTTGTAATTTTCTCTAGGCTTAAAAAAATCAGATGAAAGTCCTAAAGAATGGATAAAACTGCAACAAATGATTATAAATCTTGACTTATAACTAGTGTGAATTCAAATTCAGAACTAGCTTTTATAGAAAATGAAAAGAACATAAATTTTTGAAATAGTCTAATGGATGATACCTTACTGTTACGTCAAAGCTGTTACTCAGAGTAAAAGAAAATACCACTCTCCCTTAAAAAATATTTTTTTTTATTTCAAAGTCAGTTAAACCAGGAAAGCCAGTAATGTAAGACAGCGAGTCTGAGGGCCTAAGAAGAGAGTAGGGGGCGGAGAGATACAGTATAAATCTCAAAGTTCAAAGGCCTAAGAACTATAAGCTCCAATGGCTGAAAACAGAATAAAAATAGACTAATGTGAATGTCCCAGCTCAAGAAGAAAGAGCAAATGCACTCTTCCTCTGTCTTTTTATTCTATCTGGGCTCTCAGTGGATTGGTTTACATTCACCTACCTGGGTGAGGGCCATCTGTTCACTCAGTCTACCAATTCAAATACTGTGACACTTTCACAGGAACATCCCAAAATAATACCTTGCCAGTTGTCTAGGCAACCCTTAGCCCTGTCAAATTGACACACAGAATTAACTTTAATGACTTTTACTACTAAGCTCACAACTGGGGCAATGCAGTCATTGAGAATGTGTGACTTAAGTGTCCTTGCCTGTCGATCAAATTAAAAATATTTATCACGTATCATCATCAGGTTGAAGTGGTGAAGCCCATCATGGGTCTTCCTACAATGCAAGTTGCATGACACTTTCCCCACCCCACCCCCCAGTACCACCCACAACTACCACGTGGCATCTGGGTATGAAAAGCAGCCTTCGAAGGAAGAAGGAAGGGGCGAGGACTACATTTATACATTTATGGAGAAAAGAACAAAATGGAGCAAAAAGCTGAGCCATAAGCTGCTCTTCCAGAAGGCTTCTCTTACCCTGGAAGACTGGAGCTGCAAGAGGAATGAGAGGCAAAAATGGCATAAAAATAGGAAGGAGGTAAAGGAAAAGCAAACAGGTACACAGACAACATGAGCCATGACAAGAATATATGAATGAGAAGCACTTCTATTGAAATAATTCATACATAGTATTATAATTACAACTTTCTATATAATATATGTATTGCTTTCTGTAAAAGACTAATAAAAAAAAGGTGACACTTAAGTAAATCAATTTTTCTGTTCTTATATTGGCTAGAAGTCTTTAAACTCAGAATTCAGATTAGTCCATTCTTTAATCTCTGATAATGTCAAACACAGACCGGGGCCATCATTAAACTTTGATGGACATATGAATTACCTACAGGCACTGAAAAAGCAAGATTCCAACTCTGAATCTAGGTGGAAAGCTGACATTCTCCGCTTCTTGTGAGATCTTTAGTTGTGCTCGTTTGTATACTCAGCATCTTATGTCACTAGCTGGCAATCTGAGTCCCACCCAGAAGCTGCTGTGTCCCGTGATCCTTTATGCTTCATTTTCTACAGTAACAAAATGTGGTATGATCTAGATAGAATCAGATTGTGTGTAGGGATAAGTTATTTTTTCCCTTTGTTAAAATTTGTTTTCTCTAATATAAATTGTAACAGCTATAGCTGTGGTATACTACATAGATATTTTCCTTTCTTACTAATTAATAGTAGTGGGATGTTTTTATGCTTGAATTCTGAGGGGGAGGAGGATTCTAGAAAGTAGTTTTAGGGCAGCCAAGAGTGGCAGAAAATTGTAAAGTTAAGCAAGAGATGAGGGTTTACATTCAGGTCATCCCCTAAGTGATTTGTTGACTAGGTTAAATCAGTAAACCTCTCTGGGCTTAAGTTTTCTCAGCTGTTAAATTGACTTGGCCTTTCCCGCTCTTACTCAATAATTTTTAAAGAAGGGATGGGAGGGTAGCGGCATACGCTCTATCTGTGGAAGTATGGTAATGATATGGTTCTTGATTGATACGTGACTGATGCTTAAAACTGCTTCTATTGAAAGCAGTTCATCTTGGCCTCTTAGATAGTATTTCTGTCAGGAAAACATAGCCAGACAAGTTGCAATCTGCCCTTAGAAGAACGCAGGTGATTATAAAAGTACTAATGACTCAGAAACCAAAAGCTAAACAGTTCTTATGACCTGAAGCTTTATTGACAAAACATTTCACACCTAGTACTGGTTGTTTGCTAAAAGTCTGGGACCAAATCGCTGAAGCTTTAACACCTAGATCACTGCAGTCTTTGACCCAAGTACTCACTTGGGCAATTACTGTGGTTCATGCCATAACCCAGCCATCTACTTCACTCCCAGCTCAGAATAGAGTTATTTTAATTTTGATGCACAGAACATGTATTTTTGCATGCATTAATATAAGCTCTTTTAAAAGCTAAAAGTGTTAGCAGTAAATGTGACCATCCTTTTATTATTTTCTGCATTTCTGAGTTAAGGTTTTTCAGTTTCATGGGGGATAGGAATGCCTTTCAACAAAGAATAATTTATTTAAACTTATTATAGATAAATTTATTTAGTAATAAAGTATATAAGTATGTTCATCAACATTTTGCAACTTTTTCAGGCTTAGACTCAAACCAACCTCAAAATGAAAACAACGTGTCTTGCCTGGGCTTTTGCATTATTATTCATGACATAAGAACCATAAAGAAGACTACAAAAAAAAAAAAAAGAAAAAAGGAAGACTTTGTGCTACTAGTTATCTGTTGCTACATAACAAATTATCTGACCTGCCTCCTAGCTCACTCACTTATGGCTTCTTCCTGCCTCTGTTCCTCATGAGTTCTTTCAGCTGTAATTCCTTGCCACATACCCTTCTTCATAGAGCAGCTCCTATGATGGCAGCTACTTCCATCAGAGTAAGGGAAGGAATAAGAAAGAAAGTACTAATTAGACTAAAGCCAGAATATTCTGTACCCTACTCAGAAAAGTGACAACCCATTGCATTTTACCATATTTTCTTCATGAGGAAGAAGTCACTAAATGCAGCCACCCTCAAGGTCATGAATGTCAAGAGGCTGGTGTCAGTGGGAGCCAGGTCAGAAGCTGCCTATCACAGTCTGTAGTTAAATTTCCTCCTGTGTTGATTCTAGCCAAACTTTTATAGTTAGAGTTAGATTTTTAAATGATTCCCAACATCAAAATATACAAACTGAATGCCTCCCTCCCAGCAATGCCAGTTTGGTGGTTCTGGTCAGCAGTATAGGCAAAATTGTAGCCGAAAAAATAAATCAGTTGCTTCTAACCACCCCTTTTGAATAGTGCACCTTTTCCAGCTTCATTGACCTAGAACTTCTAAAGTGCCATGAGTCTCCTCCAAAATCCACTGAATAGTCATCTCCTATAATTTTAATGTTTTTTAAAATTTCATCAAAATCTCCTTTTATCAGGGCTGGGGAGGGAGCTCAGTGGAGTAAGTGCTTACCTGGCAAGCACAAGGTCCTGAGTTCAATCCCCAGTACCAAAAAATAAAATAAAAATAAAAAATCTCCTTTTATCAATATCCATAAACAAAATTTGTATGGGTGAACATAAAAATTCTTTTTCATATTAAAAATTAACATTTATTCACATGTCTATTACATAAAAGTAATTTCACAAACACTGGTGTTAACTATTTTGCTTTAGACCTTTAGGTATTTGTTTTTTGGAGAATCATGGGAAAATAGTCTCCATATTTTCTGTAAAAATCTCTGTGTTTCAGTCAAGATTTTCTCCCTCATGCCTATTAAAAATCTTAATCCTAGAATCATGATTTTTATGTTTAAATCTGTTTACATCTTACCTTGTGCTTCACTTGCTAAACATAACTTAAGACTATAATACATTGTGTGAAAGGTAAAAATTCAAAAGCCACAAGATCCAACATGATCTTTTTTGGGGGGTCCTAAGGAGTAGGTTATCTTAATAAGAGGCACAATAAAAGCTTACTTTTTGAACAGCAGAGTGCAAGATGTTAAATAGCACTCTAGAGGAAAGAAAAAAGACATGTGACCAAAAACCCCATAATGTTCAGAGAGGTAGAAACAGAAAAACTGAGCAATGTATAGCAGCTATTAAAAAAACATCAGATGGTGACATAAAGGGAAGGCCACCAGCCACATAGTCTCCTGAAGAAAAACAATGTGCTAGCCTGATTATAAATTAAACAGAGAAAAAGAATAGAGAAGAGACTAATGCAGCTATTAAATCCAAAGGAGGGTTTTTCCTTTTTTGTAAAGAAGATGGAAATGGAGCACATGTCCTTAAATTGCTTTGAAAGCACATAATACAGCTCTGTAGGAATGGCAGTACATTTCTTCCTTAGTTTTTTCTCTCCCGGATTACTTTCCAGATTTTTCCACGTGTCTCTGATGTCAATAATAAGAGTCTCTGCAGATCTGTTGAGTGGGTTGAGGATCAGTGGGTGCCTCACCACCAGGTAGAGATCAGCCCCTGACCTCACGCATGAAACATCCTGGGAAGGCTGGTCTGGTCCACAAGGCAGCAGGGAGAGCAGGGATGGCCTCGGTGGAGCTCTCAGGCAGATCTGGTTCCTTTTACTGGAAAGTCCAGGACAGGGAAAAGATATCTCGCTCATATTTCCTCTATCCATTTGCTAATACATTCTCCTGACATAAGTAGCCCCACTAAATTCCTTTTTCCTCATCACTAACTCTAAAATGACAATTTAAGGATTATCTTGTCTGCTGCTTACCATGAAACATGGCTCCAAAGCAGTTTGTTGTAGGTTTCTGAGCTTAACCACATAGCTCACAACTGAGTGGATAATCAATCATTCTATGACTAAATCCATCTGGAACAAATTTGAAAAAGTGGCCATGTATGCTTCTTTTGGGAAAATAACAACCACCACAACAAAAAAGTACCAAAACCAGAGTTGATTTTTTTTCAAAGATTCAAAAGGAAAAAAATTATAAAACTTGGCATGACGTCCCTCAACCATGCATGTACTCCCCATAGGGTTTGTCCTATCT
This sequence comes from Capromys pilorides, assembly GCA_004027915.1. Classification (NCBI taxonomy): domain Eukaryota; kingdom Metazoa; phylum Chordata; class Mammalia; order Rodentia; family Capromyidae; genus Capromys; species Capromys pilorides. The sequence goes on from PVKN010011747.1 coordinate 11,951, forward strand.
TGTGTCTTGTCCCCATTTTGCATTGCACGTGTTCTGGAGAGGCCATCTATAAATGCACTGGAGGAGCCTGTACATCCTGAGAGTGAGATCATGATCTCTTATAACATAGAAGGCGTGAGGACATGGTATGGTCAGATTGTCACCATGAGCTCGTGCTGATGTTAAATTCCCAAACACAGGGATGAACTGGGAACAAAAGAGTTTGTTTTCCACCCAGTCTTTGCTGGATCACTACCTCTGCCTTGCAGGCTTTCAAAGCTAATTTAAATATCAAGAACCTTGGCTTTTAAGAACTTACTTTTTCCTTCTTTAGACCCTAAATTGGGGTCTAATTGGTTAATATACATTTCAGATATATTTCTCCACAAATTCCCTGAATCTGTTATGTTTATGCATTCATGTATTCAACTTGCAGTCTTTTGTTTATCATGCATTGACACATTCAGTTACTACGTGTTCAAGCTATACTAAATGTTCAGACACATTGTTCCTCTTGCAGGGACTTTCAAACTATCTGAAAGGGTCACCTTGGAATTTTAAAAAATTAAAGGATACAAATAAGTTAGCTCAATGATTCCAACAATATAACTGAGACTTTCCATTTGTATATAGTCAGTGATAGGTGGTGCTTCCCTAACTGCTCTGAAACAGCCAGAGGAAGTATTGTTTGCTGTGACCAGTTAGCCTGTTAGGAAGTTTTAGAGAGATGAGACAGTCATGAAGGGTGTGCTGGGTGCAAAGAGGCCTAAGAAGGACAGGTAGACTTTGGCGGGTGCACGCCATGGTGATAACACAAAGAGAGTACTGTGTCTCCGTTTGTAGAGAGGGAATAGGAGGCTCCTGTGTGTGCCGCGCAGAACAAGACTGGGAAATTCATTAGAAGACAGTTCAGTTAGGACCCTCAGTTCTTGGTTAAGCCACTTAGATTTAGTGCTGTCTTAGCTGGAGGATATACAGAAAAATTAAGCATACACATATGGTTAAATGTCTTCAATCCTAAACAAACTGAAGGGAGGCAGGTAAGGAAAATGTGAGGGTCAGTTTGATTTCTAGAAAAGTGAGTGACTTTCTCAACAATGAATGACATTAGTTTCAAGAATTGTATGAAGCAGCAAGGTTAAACTGGACTGGCAACTATTCTCAGGGTCATAATAATTAATTTAAAATTATTCTTCTGAATGTGCCACAAGACAGAACCTCCTCCTCTCTCTCCAATCTTCTTTCTGTCCTAATTTAGCACCTCTAAAGGCAGATTGGAGCCAGGCATGGTGGAACACAAATGTAATCCCAGTGCTTGGGAGGCTGAGGAAGGAGGATCATGACTTTAAGGCCAGCCTGGGATACATAATGAGTTCAAGGCCAACCTGATCTATGTAGTGAAATTCTTCCCACACCCCCCCACACAGAGAAAATAAAAGAAAACAGATGTTCCCAATTAGATAAATAAATAAAATTATTTCTGATAGACAGATTTATTGCTTTTACATAAAAGTTTTTATCATGAGTCAAACAGTGATTCTAAACAAGTTCAATTGCAAGTAAAATAGAACTTTATAATATTCTTTAATAATACATTTTGTCATAGATAGTGTAGATGCACATCAATTACAAATTAATAAGATGGTCTGATTTCAGCTTTTATACTCCATGAAATAACCAAGTAAGCCCTTAAATGATCTTCCCAATAGTCAGCCTCTCTGCCTTACACTTATATTCATTCAACTAATGAACTAGAATGTTCATTAGTTGCAATACATGAATAGAGGAATATGGAGCAAAATTCTAACCACAGTAGTACCTTGGTTAACAAGCTTAGTTCATTTCACAACTCTGCAAAAGAAAGCCACATAGGTGTTTGTGTAGGAAGGATGGCCATGGTCATGGTTGTCACCCAGAAGCAGAGTTTTCAAACAAAAACAAAACTTCACCAAACTTTTATTGGTGAACCAAGTAGTTCACAAACAGAAGATACTATGTGTCTAAACATAGACTGTTAGAAGTCATTACTCTTATTCTAACATTAAGACCTTTCCAGATGCAATGAACTCATCCTAAATAGAGCCAGACCCTGACTGGTAGATTTTCACGATTAGCAGAAATTATAGGGCCGGCCAGATAGCTCAGCAGATTGAAGCTACTGCTTAGGCAGATGTAGAGAGTAGGGTTTGATCCCAGCCTGCCATGCCAGCCCCACCCCTGAGGCATGCTGAGACAGTCCAAGTGAAGTCACCGGCTTTTCACACAAAAGCATTAAATGCACAAAACATGTCACTTAGTTTTTAAACTTCTTTCCAAATTATAACAACTAAGTTGCATAATGTTATTGTAATTTAGGACTGACATTATTTTATAATAATTCTACAAAGCAAATTTAATATGGGTTTTTTTTTACTAAAAATATCACAGTTCTAAGGATGTTTTTATACAGTGGAGAAAATACCTCAGCTCAAGGAAAAGTTAGTGAAGTCAAATCTCTAAAGTCCACTTAGCTGTATTGTTTCAGGTTGCTTCTGTGTCTCCTCCACAGAGACTGTAACTATAAATCTTTTTTTTTTTTTTTTTTTTTGCGGTACTGGGGATTGAACTCAGGACCTTGTACTTTCACTTGCACAGGCAGGTGCTTATGCCACTGAGCTATATCCCCAGCCCCCGTAACTATAAATCTTAAAGGATTTTACTATTTGAAGTATGTTCCATTTTAGAGCTTGTGCTAAAATTTATTTGAAATTTATTTGACTTGAAAACAAAATTGAAATTCAAGCTTTGCAGAAACTCCCTGCAAAATTCTTCATATTCACCTTATTTGGCAGGCTATTCTCTAATCTTATAAAAACTCATTGTTTCTTTCATACAATTTACAATAATATTGATATATTACAGTAAAGTAATATTTAAGGATCAAATATTGGCTTGCCTTTTTATAATATAGCAATAGTATGTAACAATCCTAGAATTTGTAATAAAGAGCCCAATCACTACACTGTACCAGTGTTGAGACTATAAAGTTTTGCAGTCCACTGATAGGTGATCAGGGTTATTCAATCGGTGGTTTCTTCATATAGAATGTCAAACTTCATTAGTTGGAGCAAACTTGATCTGATACTCAATACCTTAGTCTTCATGGGGGGCTCCATTAAAGGTGAGGTGCAAGCAGCCATCAGGAGCTTCATCAAGTCAGTTAACTACAGAGAGAGCAAGCTTGCTGCTGCCTTTCCTCGACAAGACATTGTGTGGGTGCAGCTGTACTGAAGGCCAGCTGGATGAGTTGTAATGTCATGTTGGCCAAAGGAACCTGGGAGAAGAAGCTTTTAACGACTGTGGAAAGGGGAGCTTTGAAAGGGAGTCTGGTAAGGTGGATGGACAGAGGCAGGATAAGTGGGAAGGGTGTCTTACATGAGAGCAGATAGCCTGACTGATGAAGGAGGTCCTATAAGGTGTACTAATAGTTGGAGCCCAAGTATAAAACCCATTTTATGTAGACTGATGTGCAATATTGAAGCTAATATTCAGGCCAATCATGCAGAACCTTATGCATTTTACTAACATCTGTCTGTGCAGTCACAGCCAGGTCTTGGAGCCCCGAGAGGCTAACAGCAGGCCAGCCTCTTTGACAAGGTGAAGATTTGGGGGAGAGGGGATTTGTGAGATAGCTCAGTGGTCTAAAGTGCCTCCTTGGGCAAGCTTAGGCAGGTGCAGGAGACCTTGATTAAATCCTCAGCATTACATGCCGCACCAGCCCTGCCCTCAGGGTGGGCTGAGCCTGCCAAAACAAAAAGGTGAAAATTGCAGGGGAACCCCTGCCAGGCTTTGGAGGGTTGCCCCAGGATGCATGGCCTTAGCTAGAGAAGAAGCACCTATAATCATTACACAAGAAACAGTACCCAGAGCCTGCAAACCAATAAAAGGCATCCCTCACACCACTGTGAATGTAGCAGCAGTCAGAGCCTCCTCAAAAGAATGGTCTGATGTAAAATTGAATGTTAAGTAGAAAACAGTCAGAAATTAAAGATGAAGACATATAAAAAACACCAGCGTAGTTACCCACTGATTTGTCACACTACCACCACATGTAGGTTATTTTTCTCTGTTATATCCTTGATATCAGAATAAGAAACACACACATGTATACAATTTACCCAGAACTATAATGAAATCATTTAGAATCATTTGATATTCAAAATCATGTCTTATTCAAAAAATATATCATACATTTCTCATATCCCATAGGTTTACTGTATTAAAAAGCAAAAGCTAGGGGCTGGGGAGATAGTTTGGCAGTCTAAGTGTCTGCCTGGAGATTGCAAGGACCTGGTTCAGTCCCCAGTATCACATACCAGGCCAGCCCCAGAACCTTGGGCATGTGATACTGGCCATTGAAGCCAGATATGGTGGTGACCACCTGTAATCCCAGTGTTGGAGAGGCTGAGACAGAAAGATCACTACGAGTATAAGGTGTGTAGTGAGACCCTGTACCAAATAAATAAATTAATTAACTAATTAATTAATTAATTTTAAAAAATAACCAAAGGGCTGGAGAGATAGCTCAGCAGACTAAGCACCTGCTTAGGCAAGCGCAAGGACTGGAGTTTGATCCCCAGCACCACAGGCTGCACTGGCTTTGTCTCCAAGCATGCTGAGCCTGCCACTGAAATCAACTGGGTATGGTGTTGCACACCTTTAATCCCAGCACTGGGAAGGCTGAAACAGGAAGATCTCTGTGAGTTCCAGCTGCATAGAAAAACCCTCTACCAGATATATTTTTTTAAAAAAGCTAGAGCCAAACCAAACTCTGTCACATGACTGAATGGATGTTAAATGATGTAGTTCATTTAAAAGTAGGCATCCAATGAATGCACTCTATTCAATTTAGAGTCTAAGTGTGAGACTTGATTAGAAAAAAATGGCCAGGGTCCCTTGTCCTGCCTTTGTATGCTGTTATTTCAACAACACTGTAAAATATTTTTTGTTTGTTAACTAACTCTGTGTGGTCATTTCATTAATAGCTTGAAAGATGATGACTCCAATGTCCTTGACACACAATGTAATAAAAATTGCTTGCTGAAATTTGTATCTTTCATATATTTTTTCATAGCTAGAACTTGTTTACAGTTATTTCTTGGTGTTGTGTGTAGTTTCTAACACAAGCTCTAGTTCATGCTGTTTGTGAAGTCTTTATTTTTAAATTTTTAAATTTTTTATTAGCATGGTTACAGTATGCAATGATAACATTCATCTTGGGGAATTGGTACATGAACATAATAAATGTTAATTCTTTCTCCTGTCCTTTGCTAACTGCTTGTCTTTGTAGTCATTAACTCCATTGCCAATGAAGGGATCCTGTAACCACGAAAAACCCTTTCCTATCACAAAATATTATGAAATGCAGAGGATGCTGGATTTGTTTTGTTTTATCAGGTTGCTTTTGTTTTTTTTTATTTTTTTTTTAAATGTATTTGGTTGTGGGCCAGTGAAATAGCTCAGTGGTCTAAAGCGCTTGCTTGCTTAGGCAAGCTTAGGCAACTGCAGGGACCACGGTTGGATCCCCAGCACCACATGCTGTGACAGCCCCACCCCCAGGGCAGGCTGAGCCAGCCATAATTAATAATAATAATAATAATAATAATAATAATAATAATAATAATAATAAATATATTTGATTGTTACAAGGTCTCACTATGCAGCTCAGACTCATGGTGATCCTCCTGTTTTCAGTGCTGAGGCTATAGGCATGCACCACTATGCCCAGACTCTGTGGCTGGCTCATCCCACCCTAGGGTCAGGGCCGGCGTGGCATATGGTGCCGGGGATTGAACCTCGGTCCCTGCACTTACCTAAGCTTGCCTAAGCAGGTGATTTGCTCTTCTGAGCTGTCTTGCTGGCCCCAGGTTGCTTTTATTTATATATTTTTTGTCTTTTTGTTAGAGATGACTCTAACATTCATGGTCTCACATAAACTTCTGTCTCAATCAGATTTCTCTGATGAACTGCATAAGAAAAAATTTATTCTGCAGTTCTCACTCTTTAAAAAGATCAAGCCCTCCGTTAAGCTCTTAATTCATGGTACAATAAATTATATACAATTTTTTTCTAGCCAAAGCAATACTAAAAACAGCTAGTTTAAGCAACTACAGAAAGGTGAAATCTCAGATAAAATAATGTAGAACTTAAAAATATTAGGAGTGGGAGAATATCATGACTCCTTTACTTATGAAAAACCACAAAAAAAAGAGCTCTATAATTGAAGATGTTTGAAGGGAACGTCCTTACACCTACCTATCTGGCAGTTTCCCATTTATTCACATTAACCACAAGTGTGCCTGGAGCCAAACACTTTTAGTTAAAGATTTCCATAAACAAATGATTACATTTCTAGGGGAAAATAATCTGAGGCTATTTTCTTAAATTAATGATATGAATTGCTCAGTTTTTCCATCTTCTTCCAAAATGAAGTCTTTGGATATAATGGACTCTATGGATGTGCTGAATGTAGTAACCGCGAAGTACATGAGAGCTAAGAACATAGAGGTTTTTCATCTGTGTTTACTCATGCCAAAAAATTCTCTTTAAGACTGGCTTAGTTTGGCATCTACTTTTAATATGTCAACTGCACAACTGGCACAGATCCATGTGCCTTTGTACTCGACCAGCATAGAAACCATGTATAGGACATGTTTTCCCATGAGATTCTTTTTAATTTAATTGCCAAACAGACATTAAGCTACTCTAAATTCCTGACAAGTATGTAGCTTTAAAGGACAGTGGTACCTTTAAACACTGAAAAGAACTTTTATTCATTCACTTGGCTAGCAGAGCCATTTAATCCTGTCTAGAAAGATGAGCCCATTTTTAAGACTCCTTTGATCTTACAAATGAGAAGCAGGGAGAAGTTTGGTGAAATATGAAAAGAAATAGAAGAAGAAATAGAGAGCTGTGACCCTGACCCCAGGAAAGTAACAGCGTGTTATTCAGAGCTTCATTTTAGAGAGGGGAGAAGAGATTAGAGCTAGAAAATAAACACTTTCACTTAAGGATTCATCAAAGTAATCCTTATTTCAGATTCTTAAAACCTTAGCAAATATATATTCCGAATTTATCACCACTCTTTCCCCTATAGAAATGTAAGATAAAGTACCCCAGGTTCATTTAAAAGTCCAAAGACTATTTTAGGTGCTAGCTTTCATAATCTTTAGGCTTGAAACACACACGGATTAGTGGCGGTTTTATTGAACAATATTTGTGGTTTTCCTGTATTACAAGAACTAATATCTGAGAGTTATTTGAATGCTTATTTCACAACAATGAAAGTTTTAACACAAAAGGAAATTAAACTTACCAGTAAATTAAAGTGAAGCACGCGTGATTATTGATGGATACCTTGGAAAAAATTATAACTATAGTATGAACTTGGAACAAAACCAAGTCTAGTATCTCTTGGTTTAATGATAAGTTATGAAAGATGGGCATAATCTGATGATTGCTCACATCTAACATTTTGATCACTGAATGATATTTGCTTTAACAGGAGGAAGAGCAAAGAATCTTCCTCTCTGAAAACTCCTTAATAGAGGACAAGAAATAATAAATGAAAGACTGCTTAACTGTTTTTCTGTCCAAAGAAAAGAGATAAACTAAGCAGCCACCTAAGACATTTCTTTGCTACATTTTATCATCAAGAAAGTTTTTCAACTGTTAGAAGATCAATTAATAGAGTATAAAAATTAACTTTATAATTAAACAAAATTGTGTGTGGAAACCATGTATCAAATGAGAAAATGCACTATAGGCATTCAGCATTACTGAATCCTCACAATTTTCTGTATTGGAGAAGATACAGCATTTATTTTTAAATTTCTTAATTATCATCATTATCAAGCTTAGAGAAAAAGCTAACTGGACAGCACAACATTCATTGTACAAATGTAATAACTTTTAACTCCACTGTATTTTTATGCAGCAACTTAATACCATTTTAAAATGCTAGCCAAATCCCTGGCCCACTGGTGAGCTCCATTTCCACCAGTTATGTATTTTCAGTGGCAGGAAGTTCATTATTTCCTAGGACATTCTACTGGTCTATTGAAATGAACAGTTAATGCTTAATTTTTTTCCTCTTTTTCATGCTTTGACCAATTTTGTATGCTTATATTTGACAATCTGAGCAACTAAGTTGAAGATAAAATATGCAATATAACAATGATTGTTGAGTTCCTATCATTTTGCTTAGTGAAATTCTGTACTGTTTCTAATGTTTTTTATAGTATTATTTGTTATCTTTTAAAAAATGTGTATGAGGCTGGGGATATAGCTCAGGGCACAAGCACCTGCTGGCAAGCAGAAGGTCCTAAGATTCCTAATATCTCACCAAAAAAAAAAAAAAAAAAAAAGAAAAAAGAAAAAAATCCAATGACAATCTTTTTTTGCTTACGTAAAACTAAAATCAACCTCCCTTGAATTTCTGTCCATTTACTTTGGTTCTACCTTCTAAAAATTCATGGTTTAGATCTTTTCCTTGCTCTGTGAGAAGCCCTTCAAAAACCTAAGGTCAACTCTCGCAATTGACTATGACTCTTTTAGAATATACACAAGACAAAGATGAGGATGACACAGGGAGAAAGGGGGAGGCATTCATTCATACAAATTTTGATATGCAATATTTTCACTTTCATTCAGTTTGTAATATTCTCCAAGCTCAATTTTGTCATCTTCTTTAAATCATGAGTTGCTCTGAAGCATACACTTTTTTTCCAAAACAGAAGGGTTTTTTTTAGGTTTCATGATGTTGCCACTACTCTTGTTGTTTGTATGTAATTTTTATAACCTATACACTACAGTTCTTTGAAACTTATTTACATTTTCTTTAAGGCTGCACAGCCAACTTTTTTTTCAATGTATCTGGTACAAGGTCTCACTACATAGCTTGGAAAAGAGTGACTCTACTGTTTGCAGCCTCCCTAGGGATGGGATTACGTGCGTGTGCTACCATATCTGAGTTTGGTGGCCTGAGTGCACCTGAGGCTGGAGTCAATACAGCATGTGGTGCCCGGGATCGAACCCTGGTCTCTGCGCTTGCTTAAACAGGTGCTTATTCCTGTGAGCTATCTTGCTGGCTGCACATAGCCAATTTTTAATATTATCTTGATCTCAATATTTAAAAAGCTTAGGCTGGGGAGATAGCTCAGTAGACTAATCACTTGCCTGGCAAGTGCAAGGTCCTGAGTTCAATCCCTGGTACAAAAAATAAAATAAAATAAAAAGCTTGCATATTCTATACAATCATTTTAGCAATTTATTCCAAGCTTTTAACCATATTATTTACATTTTCTCTTCATTTTTGAAAATGTAGGCTTAGGTTTTCAGTTGCTAGGAGATATATATTAAAACCTTAGTATAATTCTGTGTCTATTTTCCTTTT
>PVKN010011748.1:0-21361 GCA_004027915.1 Capromys pilorides
AGGAGAAGGGGGAGGGAGCGGGAGAGGCAGAGGGAGTATAGCGGGAGAGGAGGAGGGGGACAGGGACGGTGAGAGGGAGAGAGAAGTGCTTGCACGCAGAAGGGATCTGGTATATACATTTTTTACTGCTGTTTCCCACTGTATGAAACAGTACCTGACATGCAAGAGCTAACCAGTAGCTGTAGCTAGGCACAGTGGCTCTCAGGTCTGCAATACCAGCAATTAGGAAGCTAAGGCAAGAACACTGCCTTGAGTTGAAGGCCAGCTGGGCAATATAGCTGAGTTCAAGGCCACAAACAAATAAACATTTAGGCTAGTTAGGAAAAGGATCAAGAAACAAATACATTCCTTGGGGTCACGAAGTAAACAAAACTTGATGGCCCATTAGAGGGTGGTAGAAGGGACCGGTCTCTTTGAGGATGTGAGTAATACAGGAGCCAAGATGTCCATGTTCCAGGAGGAGATGATCAAATGCACACGTCCTAAAGTGGCGCAGATCTGGCTCACTGGATGCAGAAGCGTGACCAGTGAATGAGACAGGGACAGCCAGGTGGGTGGAGTGAGAAAAGAGAACTGGACTGAAGAAACAGATTTGCCACAAGTTCTTCAGTTGCTACCTAAGTACAGCCCAGAAGCATTAAGTTTTACAGCTAGAAAATACTTTTTGAAGTCTACATTCAAACACAAAATCCTGGTTAGCTATGAAAGGACTGAGGTCAGACAAGGAAGAACCACACATCCACCCTCCTTGAGTCAAGAATCCAAAATAGTCATTGTAGGACCCGACCACGTAAGATGCCCTGCATTATCTGGCTTTGCATTATAGTTCAAGCACATAGTGCATACCCAATAGATGCGGCTAACTAATTGGTTGATGATTTATCAACTAAAGAAAAATCAAGAGAAAAACAAAAACAAAATATATGGTTAGGGAAGTAGCTCAGCAGTAGAGCACACGCCCAGCACTTGTGAGGCTCTGTGTTCCATCCTTAATACTAAATAAACAAGAAATATATGTAAGCCAAGAAGCAGAAAAATAACTCTGCAGAAGGACACCAGAGCAAAATCAGTACTGTAGTGTATAAGTGGCAAAAAGCTTGTGCTGACTTGAAAAAAAAAGAACAGGCGACCCTGAAAGAAGCCGACATGTGAGAGAACAAAGGCTCGCACCTCTCAGCAGACGATTTCACTAAGCCCACTATTAAGTGAACGTCAGGAAAGGTCACCTCTTAGGACAGTCAGCATCTCCACATGACAGGCTCACTGTCAACCACTGCAAGACCAATAGCCTGTCTTACAAAACCTACAGAACGCTCTGAACACTGCACTCTGGAAAGATGGCCAGGGCTGCTTGTTCCACAAGGCCCACAGTGCCAAGCCCACTACAATCCAGGGAGACCCAGCTCCGGGCACAAACCAGAGTTGGGGTCTACTGAAGTTCATGAAACTCAGGAATTGCAGCATCTGGACTGCCACCAAGGTGCAAGATGGGATCACGTCACCATATCAACACCAACTCAACAACAGACAAGGTGTGAGAAGTCCTCACATCTCTTCTCTTAGCTGGCTTTAGCATTCTGGAAAAGGAGCTTAGATTTGGCTACCACACCCAGTGTGGCATGGCCTTGTCACAGTCTCTGACCCAGACTAGCTGCACAGGCCTGGCTGGAGAGGCCCTGGGCCACCACCAGCGATCCCACTGTCCACATCCCACTTGCCATGTTCAACGTGTTTCCAAACCCCAAAAAGCTGTGGACACAGAGACTTCGTTAATTATGCACATGTGCCTTCGTATGCTAGGTGACAGCATCTCATCTATAATGAGCACTCAACACTGACAAGACGAACAAGGATTTTGAAAACTGAAATGCTACAGAAGACAGACCCTTGCCCTAGAGTAATTTATTAAATAGAGAAAATGAGCTTGTTTGAAAGAGGGCGCATGACGTTCAGTCTTCTTTGGGCTCTTGAACCCCATCCCTTCCCTCCTCTCTTCCTCCCTGGGCTCAAGAGTCCCCATTCTCTCACTGCCTTAGGGTGAGGTATACACAGGAGATCCAGGCAACCAGAGTGGCTTCCCACCTGCCCCAGCTGTACCACCTGTGGTACCCGCCACACCCTCTGTGCCTCGGCTGAGAACACACCTGTGCCCTGAGGCACGCTGTGCACCTGGCTCCACTTCTGCCCATTTGAAGTTAAGCCCCTGGCTGCCACTCGCCATTTGGTTGCTGCAAGCTAACCTCAAACCTCCATTCAGACCTCAAATCTACAACAGGAGAAAGCCCAAGCCTAAAGAAAGCCAGGTCAAAGTGGCCTTGGCATTTCCCAAGGCACTGGATTATAAGGCTCGTGCACAGGGCTACGGGTTTGAACCAAAGCTCCACGAATCGGAGCCACTGACACGCCGTCGCCTAGCGCCCGTCTCCTATATAACAAGAAGACATGCTGGTAACAACAAGCCTGTGTGGGCTGTTCGGGCCAGGCTGAATCCAAGTACAGTGAAATTGTCCTGTCAAGCACACAAGAACACTGGGAATATCAGCAAACTGTTCTGCTGATATTGCTATTATCCTACAGCTTCTGCCATCAAGGATGCCTCGTGCACTGCACAGACCCTGACCTGCAGCATGGTGCCTGAACCTGGCCTGCAGGAAACTGCAGTGGTAGGGGACCAGCTGCTCAGGTGGCCCACCTCCACACACTCCGTTCCCACTAACGAGACCCCGATGCCTTTTCACTGGATCTCTGACAGGCTTACACTGTCGGGATGAGACCAGGCATGGAAAGATGCTTCAGGATGCCACACACGCCTCTGCACACACACGCACATGCACGCACACATGCACACCATTCACGCACCCAGCCACCATGGGCCCGGCACTGTTCTAGAGCTCTTGTTTCAAGCCCTCCTGGTCTTGCCCTTCATGCACCCATCTCCCAGCTGACCAGTCAGTCAGCATCAGGCTCCGCAGACCTCAGCCCCCTCCCTGCTCACTTGAGACACAGTAGGTCCAGGCTCCTGCATGGCTCTGCACAACAGCTGCCACACCCCAACACACATTTTCACTCAGGTTCACTCCCAGACTGCTCTCCTGTACACCTCGCTTACCGATGCACACACATGGAGGGCCCAGGTCCCTGGAAACATGAGGTGGGCACTGCATCAAGGCAACAGCCCTCCACAGAGCCGGGCACTATGTTGCAGAGCTGCCGGAGAAGGTACTCACACCTTCAAGAGATGGCCAGAAAATGGTCACTCAAGCATCTGTGAGGAGACAGAGCCAGCAATGGGCCACCCACTCATGTGACCCCCGCCATGTCCTCAGTCACACACACAACTACAGAAGTCAATGTTTAACCGTGATCCCCTAAAGCACACACAGTGGGAGCCGACTCATACAGTCACTTATTTTCCTAAATATGAACCACTGCCCAATGGACACAGAGCAGTAAGGGTATGGACTGATTCTTCCTCCTGTACTACCTTCGTGTCCAGCATAAGGCTATACAATGCACTCAACGAATGTGATGGGATCAAGTGGAACAATCAGCAACATTTTTTTTTGGCAATGAGTGATTCGAACATCACTTTCCCACAAGTCTTGTCATCACAGTCAGTATCGCACCAAGAGCCAGGAGGAAAGCTCTGGTCAGGCTCCCAGCGCCATAGCCACTAAGAAAGGCACAAAATGCTCAAGGGTCTCAAGTCCAAGACAAAAACCCAATTTCAAAACAAACTGGCTGAGTCTCAACAACTTTTCTGACAGATGGAACGGTATGAGTTCCAAAGAAAGAGGAGATCTGGGGAGGATCGCACACATGCTGCCCACAGGCAAAGGTGCACCCCAATTCTCACTCAGAGGAAGGAAAGTCCTGGCCCTGGCTTCTACCTCCAGTATGAAAGGAAAAAGAGAAAGAGGGGAAAGGGAAGAACACGGGGCGGTGGCACCTTAGGAAAGGAGGAATAAAAGAAAAGGAAGTCTGCCTAAGATCTCCAGTGACATTTTCCAGGACTGGGTGAAGCTCAACAGGGCTGGGGCACGAGGATCTTGAGATCTCACGGTGCACAGCAGAGCCCTGGCACAATCCAGGGCAGAGCAGTCTGCCGAGCACTGCCCAGCTCTCTCCCCACAGAAACCACACGGGATAAAGGATTTCATGACTCACAGTCCTGCGAAGATCTGTGGCGGAAGGTGAACCGAAGGTGACTGCGGTTAACATCCTCGATGGGGATGGCCACCTTGAGGAAGAGAAAAGAAAGTATAAGCACTGTTCCCAACACCTTGTAACATGAGCAGATTTGCACGGGTACAACTGTAAATACTGCTATGCTGCACCAGTGGAAATATTGTCTATCTAATCCCCCACGTGATTTTTCCAAAGGTAAAATGTCTTTCAAAATTTAATTGGAAGGACACAAAAACAACTTGACTAGACAGCTGGACTTTTTGTTTTTTAATGTTCTAATTCTTATGGTAAGAATTCTATTTCTAAAAGCTCCTGTCTTCCTTTTTAGGGCTGACACAAAGGTGCCTATATTCACTCAACAGAGTCCCACCAAGAAAGCCTTCCTGCTGTCACATTATCACGAAGACTGCTCCTGATTCTCACTTCTAACCTCTGTTATTCCAGAAAAAAACCCTGGCCTAGTTACCCAATACTTCAGCTGGTAGTGGTGGGCGGATGCTTACCACCATGGTGGAGCTCCCAGGGAGCTGAAGCCTGTTGCCTGACAGAAATGCATCATATCAACGCCACACACGTGGCAGCCATGCCCTTGGCAGGAAGCTTTGTGGACTGGCATCCCCATTTGTCCCCATTTGGTGCAAAGACAGCATGCCACACACAAAACAGACCCAGAAAGAGAAAGACAGTAACTATGTTCAAAGAACTCTGTCATTTGCCTCCATGAAAGTCCTATTTTTATGTCCAAGAGGAGAGAAGAGTAAATATATTCTAAGAAATGCCAGTGTGGTTCCTTAGCAACCTTGACTGACCTTGTTAGGAGGCCACTCTGCCTGCGTGGCAGCGCCAGCAAGTGGCTCCTAGGGTGGAGTGGGAGGTGGGGATTTCCTCGAGATACAAATGAGTGTTTCATAATCAACCCCAGGAGATAAAATAGCCATGTAAATAATACCTTCACAGTCTCAAACCAGCGCGGCTGTTTCACTTGGTAATAAATCACAGATTTGTACTCTGAAATCGCCTCATCACCAGCACCGGGGAAAATCACATGCTTTAAAAGAAGGCATAAAAAGTTCACATAAGACCTTACAGCGCTTGACACAGCATCCATCTCCCGCCGCAAACCTCACTCCGTGCTCCAGAGGAGGAGACTGCAACGTGCCCCCAGCGACAGGACAGATGTGTCTGCATCTGGCAGCCAGCCTACGCCTCTGTTCTCCAGCACTGGGGCCCTGGCAGCTATGACAGTGGGCTTGCTGCTGTCCCTCACTCCTCCCCCTCAGCCCCAACCACTATCACCTTAGGATCTGCACGTGGTTGCCTGATGCGCTCAGCGGGTCCAGGACACGGGGACAGGAAGCAGACAGGAAGTGGCACCCCTCTTCTGCTCTACTGGAACCAGGGCCATGCTGCAAGCCCAGGAGGCAGGGACAGCAGTGCCACCCTTCCAGGGAGACAGGCTAGGCAGTGACAATGGGCAAGGCCCCAGGAAGAAGGCAGCACCACTCGCACAGCCGAGACCGGGCATGAACCTAAGCTGTTGCTCTGCAGTTCCAAGACAGAGGGACTTCAAGGGACAGTGGCTGTGCTTGGCCACGTTCATCAGAGGAGGCCACAGCCTCTGTGACCCCTCGGGGATCCTGCTCACCACTGTGACCGTAAGAGAAGATCCTGGCTGCTAGAGGGCAGGTGTGGGTCAGTGGTCCAGACACCATCCCCAGGCCCACCTTTCACTCTGTCTAACGCTGAGCAAAGAACTCCTTAGAGTCTCAACATCAGTGGTGACATCGCTGTGTACACTTCCTTCCACTAGCAAAGCCAGCTCTGAGTGCTGCAACCCGGGACATGAGACTCCCTGATGAGAATATCACCAAAACCAGGTATGGCAGTGCAACCTTGTAATTCTAGCGCTTGGGAGGCTGAGGCAGACAGCTTCTCACAAGTTCAAAGCCAGCCTAAACTACACAGCAAGACCCTGCTTGAAAACACAAACAACAAAAAAAGAGCGCTGCAAAACCCCAGGAGGAGGCTGGTGCCCAAGACACAGGAGACACCAAGGCACGCTGGAGAAAAGCCTCACCCAAAGCTGGCCCCAAAAAGCAGAAGCACCCAGCCCAAGTCAGGCCTCACTTTCGGAGCAGAGCCAAGGTGGACACCTGGAAAGCGCAACCCTACAGGACGGGCTGTCAACAAGAAATACCTCCAGTCGCTTCCCATCTTCATCATAGACAGACACGGTCACCTCGACGTTCTTGGCCGTTGTTTTGCTTCCTTTGTCAAAATCTCCTTGGACCAGTGTTACATAGATATCATTTCGAACATCACCTGGGGGGAAATTATGTCTTTAATAGCATTTACTATCATAGTGTAGCCATGAATGAATTTTACAAAACACCATTCTGGAGGCTCCCCATCCTGGCCAAACATTATAAATTCTGTACCATACTACTTGATTATGAAATATTTCCTATAAAAGTCTTGGCATGTAAGGACCTGACAAAAGTGGGCCAGGGAGATAGCGCAGTAGAGTAAGTGCTTGCCTGGCAAGCGCAGACTCCTCAGTTCAATCACTAGCACTGCAAAAAAAAAAAAAAAACAAATGAAGACATGACAAAAGCAAGTATTATCCTCAGGCTTGTGGAATACTGGGAGCAGTTCCGGCCCTCCAGTCATCTCGACTCGGTTCCTCATGCAGGCAGAGGAACTGCATCCTGGTCCTCTGCACCTCTGAGATTAGTCAAGGCCGCAATACCACTGATGCTGCTGGGTCCACAGCCCATCTCCACCAGCATCATCACCCCTGGCAACGCACTAGCTGTGGCCACCTCACAAGGAATACCACCACTCAAAGTGGCACGCCAGGCAGATAACTGGCAGTGTCCATGTCCACTGTTACCCAAAAAGGTGCCATGATTCCAGGAGGTGTACTAAAAACAGATTAAACAAGAGAACCACAAGCTTGGGATCATGGCCAAGGGATGGGTCCTGACAGATGTTCTGCATAGTTCTTCGCTTCTGGCAAGCAGCTGTCAAGATCCTCAACAGGGAGCGCCCATAGCAGACAGACAGCAGCAGAGACCTGTGCATTTTAAAGTAAGATGGCCCTTTAACTGCAGAGGAAAACTTGCAACAAATGAGCTCAAGACTCAAGCCCTGGTAATGGTCCAACTGGGACAACTTCACAGGCTTCGTTAGCAGTGTGATTTAGAAGAAGCACCACTGGCCCAGTGATGCTCATCTGCCACCTGCCTGGTCCCCTCCCACGTCTGACTCCACTCTGCACAGGGAAGCAGGAATGGTCTGCTAAGAGCAGCAAGGGGTTGCACTCTGGCTAAAGGACAGGGACCATTTAAGGAAAAGAAGCTCCCTTTGTTTTCTTGTCTTGCTTTTTTTCTTTTCCTTGGTTTTTTTCTTTTTTTTTTTTTCGGTGCTTCTTTACTTTGGCTTTTAATGTATCCAACTATTAAATTACACTTTCATTTAAAAGTCATTATTATAATAGTCCCAGTGCGTTGCTCTCCCAGTAGTGGCTGCTAGAAAAGAAATAATGTTGCAGTCACACATACGGAGCACAGGACCAGGCGTAGGAGGCACGGCTGCCCATCCCAGACCTGCTGCTAACCAGCAGTGTCACCCTGGACATGTCCTTTAACCTCCTGGGCCTCCACCACTGGCCACCCTCACTAGAAAGACAGGCATATTGGTTTTACGATCTCTCAGCTGAAAAATTTGTTAAAACACAAAAAACATCACCAAAATAGTTACAGAAGTTTCCCAAGAATGTCACCCACTAGTGAAGTAACACAGGCTCAGGACAGCGACACTGTCCCACTCCTGTGTTCACCTGGTGATTGGTTCTCAGGGGCTACTCCCAAAGCAAGACCTCGAGTAGAGTAGGTAAAGCCCCAAGATGGGTATTCACAAAAGGCCCTTAGCAATGCCTGCTTGGGTTACAGGGCTTGCATTTTGGAAGGAAGGAGCTAGAAAAAAACGTGGCAGGCACTGGCCACCTTTCTAGCTGAAGGAGAAAGGTTCTTTCTATACAGATCCTTTAGAAAGGCTTCAGGAAGAGTGGGCTGTGAGATCGCAAAACTCCCAGATGTAGGTCACAGACAGACCCTCCCACTCGCCGAGGAACACACACCTCTCCACAGGACTGCCAACAGAACAGGATAACACACAGGTTCTGCCGGGTACTCACCACACAGAACCTGCCAGAACAGTGTTCAATTCTATACGTTGCTTGTGAATCTATTAGGGGATAATGGATAGTCACTGACATACTTTATAAGTCCATTAATTGAAAGGGAAATTCTGTCACGTGACAAAAGGCTCACAGGTTTCCCCTTCGACTTTGGGGCTATACGAAGGCACACAGATTAATGCACACAGTCAATGATTTCATCTATGAATTTGCAACTCAATTCCAAACGCAAACAAGAAATCTACAGATTAGTCCACTTTTGTTAACAGTCCTAAATTAATTTGTTGGATAAACATAGCAGAGCTTCGAGACTGGCCTTCTCTTCCTTTTAAGGTAAGTCTCATGCACATTTACCAGCAGAATAATCAAAAGCTCAGGACAGCACAAAGTCTCAGTTTAATGAAAATAAGGCCAGTGTGCCTTCCAGCATGCCCCACCCCACCCTGACAGTCCACAGGAGAGGCCTGCAAAGGGCAGCACACGTGCTGGCAGCAGATGGAGGAGTGTGGCCCATTTCTACTGTTCCTTACCCATGTGACTTCAGGCTATAGGCTCACTTTGATGGGAACCCGTTGAATACCAAAATCCTAACGTCGATTAACATAGTCTTAATGAGAACATGACTCAAACTAAAAGGTATCCAAAAAGTCTGTAAATGATGGTTGCTAACTTCCCAAGATTTGAGGATCAAGTTGGACTATTAATATAAAGGTTGTTTGGAAACTGGACCGTGTTACACCTAAGAGATTAACGTTAAGGAGGACTCGGTTTATTCATTCCCTCAGCTTACAGGTCAGAGCAACATCAGTCTGGTAACCTACGCTAACTGAGCAGATGCTAGGCAGGAGCATCTAACAGCGTTATCCTCTCCCAGTTTCTCCCATCCCAACGGTGGGCTTCACACTGGGCGGTGGGCTTCACACCGGGCAGCTCACTTGCCCACATTTGCTGCTTCTCTACGTCACACGTCTTCTTGGCTGTTTGTGCGGTGTCCGTGTGTAACTACACACCACGGTGCAGGGAGAGCTGATTCTCCAGGGGGCAATGTACGCCTCCGACCAGGGTAGCTGCAGCCTCTGACCACTGAGGTCATCTCTGCCCACCCTGGGACTCATGCACCACCAGCCACACACTTAGCGCCCTCTCCTTGCTACAGGTCATAGGTGTTACTCTAAACACATCAGTCTTGGTGGCTGCCCACCTCCACGCCATGCTCTGCTGCCCAGAACAAGTCGGTCCTTACCTGGCATGATTATCTCTGGAAACCCTGTTTTGCGAGCCACAGCTGTGGTCCTGTCCACCAAATGAGGAAACTCTTTTCGAATCTGATGGACATCTCCAGGAAGTAATTTCAATGTTACCCACAAACCTGGGAAAACAACAGATACCTGAGTCACATTTTAAAAACCGTTTTATGCTAAGTTTTTTCACCAAAGCAATTTTGATGAATGCACAATTTCTAATTCACAATTCAGTATCTTAGGAAAAACACTGAGCAAATGAACAAGTTGCATCTGGTTAGCTGCGATACACATCTTGGTGGGGATAAGGAATGACAGGCGAGGCCAACAAACAACAGGCGAGCACTGCCTCCTGCGAGCTGGCATACATTTACGATACAGGAAAGGGGCCCTTATCTGGGGGTGGACTGAGAACACTATCATTTTCCAGCCCGCATGAAGGATGGCAGCAGGGGGTTCTCTGGAGGTGAGTACACAGCTCCCCAAACCCAGGGAAGTCTCAGGTTGCTAAGCAGCACCATGCTGCCCAGGTGAGTGACAGCACGGGGTGGCAGGGTGCCGGCAGGCCAAGCTCACGCAGCGACACAGAGCAGCCTGCAGAGCCACCCCGGTGGCACTGTCGAGGCAAAGGAGGAGCGCGTGCTCTGGCTGGCACTCAGCTCTTTCTATGGGGGGAGGGGAGGTTGCCACACTCTAAACCAAGACTCAGAGAAAGTCCTGGAGAGAGAATGAGCCCAGGCTGCCGACGAGACAGACTGAGGAGTGGAAAGCCGCCCTACACACAAGCTCTTGAATAACCCTGCCATGGAGGGAGCGAGAAGGACTGAAATACACACCTGCAACACCAAAAGCAGGAGACAAAGCAGATGCTCGGCTCTGCAGGTTATGTTCAGGGGCAGTGTCTATCACCCAGGTGGCAAGGGAGGGGTGTCGCTATAGGCTGGCAGGTCTGGGTGCTCAGCCCCTGGGAATGAGGGGTCTGGGCTACTGCTCTCCAGTTACTCCACTCTGGGGGTTCCATGTGCCCATCACAGCATCAATATGTGGTCCTGTACGTGTGCCGTGTGCATGCCTGAGTGTGTGTGTATGTGTCTACATGGGTCTACATGGGTCTGTGTATAGTGTGCACATCTGTGTGTATGTACACATCTGTCTGTGTATGTCTCTCCCCTGACATGTCTACATATAGCTCAGTATCAGCATGACTATGCACATGTGGTGTGCATATGTGTGTGCATGTGCATATGTATGTCTCCATCAGTACATCTGTTTCTCGGTCTATGTATATTTTTTGTATATAGCCATGTGTGACTGCATATGTGTTTCTGTGTATGTCTACACATGACTAAATATATCCATAATTGTGGCTGCACATACATCTCCAGTACAGCTACCTCCCTGGATGCTTCCACAAGAGAGAGAGAGAGAGAGAGAGAGAGAGAGAGAGAGAGAGAGAGAGAGAACAATCATTTATCACTGCTTAGCTCGGGACCCTGCACTAGTGGAAGATAAATGAGAAAACCACAGACCTTGGCCACAAGCAACTTGCATTCAGAGCAGACTTGGGAGATGGCCCCGGTGCGGGCACATGCAGGGCACCGCCACAGCCGCTCTGCCGGCCCCGACCCCATGCCCACTGCTCTAGCCTCTTCTCCTACCACACCTCCTGCCCCTGTCCAGGTAGCCTCTGGCTACCTGTCTTTTAACAGCTGTCCTAGAAATGGCTTTTCCCTTCACAAAGATCAAAAGATCAACAACATTAATGGTTGAGAAAGTTAAAAGTCACTGCCATTCTGTCCTTTGTTGCTAGTAAAAGTCCCTTTCCTTGGCCATCCAGTGAGACCCTCTATTTATTCAGAAGTATCTAATGAGTGCTATACGCCAGGTACTCATGGGGTAATAAAAACACAGGTGGAAACTTATTATCCCCTGCCAGAGACTTAACCTCACAGCAACCATCAAACACTAAGTCCTCAGGCCCTCAGAGAACTGTGCATGCAGGAAGTACTCTCAGCGTCCTTAGCATGCTGAAGGGACACCCCAAGCTGCATTCTGGCACTCACATGGCTCCTCTGAGCCCCATCAGCAGCAAGGGAATGGCAGGTCTGGGCCGCTCTAGGGAAAGCCATCCAGGAGGCAGCAGGGCCGTAGCCCCTCAGGCAGCAGAGAAGCCCAGGAGGGCTCAGGAGTGAGCCAGCGTCTACTGGACAGCTCTCAGGCAGCTCCATGACACAGGGGCATGGGAGTCCACAGAAGCCTGTGGAAGTGCTGGCTGCTCCTAAACCTGCGAGTGGGCAGAGTGGAAGTCAGAAGAACAGAACCAGAACTGGAGGAAGAGCAGGGAGGAGAGGAGGGACAGCTCACAGGGACAGGATCAGCAGCAAGCACCGGGCAGCACGAGTGCAGGAGGAGAAAGGTGCTGAAGTGTATACGCAAGGGATGACCCCCAAGAACCCACGGAGGGAAGGAGCAGCCAGAGAAAACAACCACACCAGGAGGGTGGTGTCCACAGGGCTGGAGCCAAACATGGTCCACAAGAAGGGGAGCTCTGTGTGTGTCACTGACCAAGCAGGACATCACCAAGAAGAGCCCTGCTGCAGAGAGGGGAAAGGGGCTTGGGAGAAGAAGAAAGACAGGAAGGAACTCAGATCAGATTGCAAAACCTAAAACAGAAGTAATAGCATGAAGAGACGGCTACCTGCCCAGAGAGGGACTGCTTTGGGCATTTCCCTTTCTTTCCTTTTATATGTCTGTTTTTTCCCTTTTCCTTTTCCCTTTTCCTCTGCTTTTGAGACATGGAATTCCAGAGCATGGGAAAGAAGCACAGCCAACAGAGGACAGTCCCTAAAGATGTTTCAGAGGACGGCACACGTACAGTGGCTCAGAACGCACACTGCACAAGGTCACTAAACAGGAACTGATACCACACGAGGTCAGCAAGCCGTGTCCCCACGCTGGCTGCACCTCCTCACCCACTCAGACCAGGGGCCCCTCTTCCTAGTTCATACAAAAATACCCTGAGCTAGGATAGCAATGGACCTGGAGATAAAACATGCAGACAAACTCTGCAGGGCCAGGTACTCCCTCCCACACCTCTCCCCTGCCTCTGCATCCAGCTAGGCAAACCAAAGCTAGCGCTAACAATTTTACTAGAAATGCTGCCTTTAATGCCTTTTCTTCCTCACAAAAATGGGTTTGCTCAAATATCTACGTTAATAAACTAGAGTATTAGTGACACAGTTCAATTTGTTATAACAAACATAGAGATTAAATTTTTCCAATTACATTGAGTTTAAAGCATTTCCCTCATACAACAACATGAAGCCAATTTTCACACACACACACACACACACAAAGTGTTTGGAGTTGACATCTCTGTATCTAGCACAGACAAAAACAAAAAGGGTGCACATTCATTATGTCTCAAATGCAAAAATAGGTGTTGAGGGGGCACGGAGAAGACTAACTGTCCCCCCAAAAAAATACTTCCAGGTCCAGGAATCAGGATAATTTAGGTGAAATATAAAAGATGCGAGGGCTGGCAAAATAGCCCAGCAAGTGGAATAAGTGCCTGGTTAGGCAAGCATAGGGACAGGAGTGCGATCTCCCACACCACATGCTGCGCTGGGCATGCTGAGCCAGCCACCAAGACCAGGCGTGGTTGTGCACACCTGTAATTCCAGCACTGGGGAGGCTGCAAACAGGAGTCCCAGCTGCCTAATGAGATCCTGTACCAAACAAAGTAAAAAAAAAAAAAAAAAAGAAAAGGTGCTGTGCATCGTGACCGGGAACTTGACAACAGAGTGGGCCAAGGCCCAGAATGAGCTCGCTCGAGGCCCACAATATGCGAGGAAGATAGTCCCAGGATACTCAGCTATCTCCTGATAGACAAAAAACAGCTACAGCTGGCCTTGGTCACTTCTGATGGAAGCCTTACTCAACAAGACTCTGCCAACGTAGCAGCGGATTCTGTCCTGCAGGTTCTGTCCTACATTTCTTCTCTTAATTCTTCCCGGAATGAGGAAGATCCACCCTACAGGGAAGCGCAGAGGCAAGGGCAGGGACTCAGGCAAAGCCGAGCCGCTGACGCTGCCCAGGGCATCCTGACTCAGGAACCCTCCGGAGGTCTCCCTGAGACGCAGCCAACACTCTCCTCTCAGTTTCCACATACCTGAAACAGCCCCTCCTCCCAGGGTTAAAGGCACAGCATACACTGGCCTCATTCTTCCTTCTCTGGCTTTGCAGCTTTTTGCCTATGATACCCAAGAGCCCAGCAGATTTCCAGGCCTCTTTCTAAGTGGTTTCCTGCAGGCGTGACACCAATCTGCAGTTCTCCCATGTGGGTCTAAGAGGATGACCACCCTCAACGACCTGCAAGGCCACTCACTGGTGGGGTGCAGGGGCCCTGCTCCAGCGCTGAGATGGAGAAAGGCTTTGGCCTGAGAAGCCTCCAGTCTGAGCAGCCCTGCCCCGACCTCCCTTGGAGCTTCACTCAACGTGCAGATGGGCACCGCTATGATTTAGGAGGGCATGGGAGGTTTGAGGCAGCTGAGCAGTCTGCCTGCAGAGGCTACAGTCATCGCCATTCTGGGAAGAGGGTTTGTTCTGCTACCAGTGGCCGGGGAGGGGGACAGTTCACAGCAGCTAAGGGTCCCCACAGAGCCCTAGGAAGGATTCATTTCTCCGGAACATGCCTCAGACTCAACGCTGTTGCAAGTCCAGTGACTGCAGCTGACCATGCACTGAACCGGGCCTAGGCTCCGAAGCTCTGGCCTGCTTCCCGCCACTGTTAACACCAGGGTTGGACACCTCACATCCTGAAGGTGACTTCCCCCAGGCAGGAGGTGGGCCTCCATGAACAGTTGCTTTCTGGCAGCTCTCCTGGGAAGCCCAAGTGCCAACTGCCAGCCTGAGGTGATTAATTCATCAGCCCTGCTGGCAGAAGGTTAGCTGCTCAGCCCCATCAGGGAGGAGAACACACTTTGATAACCGAAGAGGAGTTGGTCTACATAAAAGAAGCCACCTTCGCCAGGGGTGGAGAGGAATCCCAGCAAACAAAGTGGCTGGCACAAGACAAGGATGAGGACAAAAGGAAAAAGAGTACTAAAGGGAAGAAGGGGCACTGAATATCCCCTTGTTTCTTCTAAATAGAGAAGTGAAGCCACCGCCAGAGGGTAGAGGGTTAGGACGAGGGGACAGGGTCGGAGAAGACAGAGGCAGTCCAGGCCTGAGCTGTGTCTGGGTCCTATCAGCACTGTGCTCATCCCAAACTCTCAGTCCCACACCGCAGGATTCCTCTCATCTTAAGGATGGCTCTCAGCAGCACTTACAGAGACGATGGGTAAGAAAACTCGCACACACTGTACGACAGGGACAGGCAATGTGCACACTCCATGTTATGGTTTATGTGTAGTGTTACCCCCAAAGCCTCATGCAATCATGGGGCGGGGACTTCTACAGTTTGAGATTTGACTCACAGTCCACTGGGATTATTTGTTTTAGTACTGATAGGATTATGGGTCTGAGTACTGTTGGGCCTATGAATGTGGTGCAGGGTGGATATCCTCAGGCAGAGAGCCTGAATGTAATATACAGAGAGACAGAGAGACAGACTTATGCTGTTGCTCTCTGCTGCCCTGATTGGTCAGTTGCCTGTCACCATTTTGTTACTGTCCGGCTGCCATGGGCTGTTGCTCTCTGCCCTGTTCCACTCAGCCTTGGAGCTGGCCCAATATGGACTGAAACCTTCAATAACTGTGAGCTAAATAAACCTTTCCTTCCTTCATTTTGGGTGTCAGGTATTTGTCCCTGCAACAAGAGAAGAGTAACTAAGACACTCCAGTACCACCGTCACCATCACCATCACCATCGAGGTAACCATGAATATCAAGTTGACAAGTCAGATAGTAACATCCCACATTCACATGAACAGACACAGGCAAAAAACTAAACAATAAAATACATACCCTGCCCCTTATGGTTGACTTCTTTGGCGGCGATGACTTTGTTTATAACAGTCTGAAGGAAGTCATTCTCCCCTGCCACCCTGGGTGAAAAACGGGATGACATGTTCAGCGGCTTGTGTCGAATGGCGTCGTCCAACGCGAGCCTGGAGGGCACGGGACGACCAAGACCACAGGAGACAAAGGGGCACAGAGACCCATGGGTCACAGTAACAAGGGAACACAAGACAGCATCATCACCAAGTGGGAGAGAGTCGTCATGAGTCAACACACGACAAAGGGCAGGATAGGTAACAAGAAAAACAGGGAAAAGCATCAATCAGGAAAATGCTGAACACCAGGGGGAAGTCAGGCAAACTAGGGCGACCCACTTCCCAGGAAACATGGGCACCAGTTTTTGTGCTCCAGTTCTATGAAATAACTAAACGAGGGACCAGTTTGAAAGTAAAAGGGCTGGCAGCCCTATCATTCCGAAGAGTGTCTGTGGCCATTTCTCTAATTTCAATCATTCTGACCACATCCTCGGTCAAAGAGCAGGCAGTATAAGGGGAAAAGCAAAATACAGGTCCCTTTCCCCTCCCAAAAAAGCTCCCTGGAACCTAATAGTTTGGGGATGCCTTCTCCTCTGTGCCGTGGGGCTGTATACTCAACAGAGCCTCCATGATTACACGGGAGAGGGCGGCATCTTCTTTAGAGAACACAACTAATAATTATCATGTCTGAGAGCTGAAATCAGGGTGGGATGGGGAACACAAATCTTAAGTGTTTTTAGAGGCCAGGAACCAGGAACCAAAGCCAAATAAGCAATGCGTGCTAAGAAGAATGCCGTGGAACTCCATAGAGTCCAAAAGGAAGCAGGCAAGAACGCATATATCTTGTCTGTAACACTTAAAATCAATTCTGGAAGCAGGGATGAAGTTATCTATCATGGGAGCCACATAACTCAAGTGAGCTGAGGACTGCTTTAATGTACTTCACCAAGTTTTTAAAAAAAGAGGGAGGACGAGAGAGAGACAGAGACAGAGAAAGGGAGAGATGTGCACTGAGCTTCCTTCGCTAAACCAAGCCTGCGAGATAGTAAATCAGTTTTAATGGAGCAAAAAACGGTTTCATTAGCATGACATTTCCCAAAGAACTGGTTTCATTGCTTATTTTACTATTAAAATCACGCTGCTCTTTAGCTTCCAACACTGCAAATATTAATCTGTATATTAGTCTTTCTTTAATAGAGCAAGAAGTCACAAATTACATAAGAGACAAGCATGTAATATATATTTTTTTTAAAGTGGACATTCATTACAAAGTAGTGCAACAGCCAGATTTCAAGGGGTTTACTATATGATCAATGAAAACCCGTGTTTCTAAAACTGATACAGTCCTTACCGTTCCCAAACCCAAAGGTTTTCTGCCTTCATTTGTCACAGAGGACACTAGCAAGCAATACGCGATTTCAAGTTGGTAGCACATTAGGACATCGACAAACTCCGCATCTAATATATAATTTAGCATTCCAAACAGCAGGGGGCTGCATTTCTCGCAGGCCAAAGAGCATCTCTGTGTTATAATTCACAAAGGCATATTGTGCCTATTACTCCGGTGTCCGCCCATGTTCCAAATGAGGTCCCCCTTGTCTGCTGAGGGAGCTTCCAGGTCCTACAGTGTCCTCCCCCTTGCAAATTGCCTTCACTGGATGACATTCTGGTAGCCACATGACCTACCAGAACTTCTTGCAATGATGGAAATCTGCTATGTAATATGCCTTGTCCAACATGGTAACCGCTGGTCCCATAGGGTTCGGAACACTTGAAATGAGGCTAATGTGACTGAGGAGCTCAATTTTTAATTCTCTTTCATTTTAGTCAATTTAAATAAACAACCACATGGGGTGAGTGGCTAACATACCAGACAGAAGAGTAAACTGCAAGAATATAAGTGACAGAAGATCTTTTGCCTCCAATTTGAAAAGGTGAAGTACACGTAGCTAGCTCCACCCTGGCTTCCAGCTAGATGGTATAGAGTTTCATTCTTCTCCTTTCAAGACTGTAAAATTCTCTACTAAGCTATACAAAAAGCCAGAGGAGCTGTCTCTAAGGATCACCCTCCTTTGCAGATAACCACACTTCGCCCATCTGAAAAGGCACTCAAAATCTAGGGTGGGGTGAGGTGGGACAGTCTACTCTGAAAGACAGGTAGGGTAAACCAATGTCCTGTCCTCTGAACTCTCCCCAAAACAGGGCTTCTACAGACAACCACTATCACCACCCTACCATAGCTATTCAGCCAACACCTGAAAACAGTATAAATCTTCTAAAATAAAACTTGCTTCAAACCTGAAACCCCTGCAATAAAAACAAAATGAAGAGAAAACAGCAAGGAGCGCTGTGGCAGGTCACTCTAACTCATGCCATTTCTTCTTCTAAGATGCCACACCCTGGGGAGGAAGCTCTCTCACCATTAACCAAAAACATTCAAATTCTAATTTCTTCTTCTAGAAGTAG
The DNA here is from genome assembly GCA_004027915.1 of Capromys pilorides. Lineage (NCBI taxonomy): Eukaryota > Metazoa > Chordata > Mammalia > Rodentia > Capromyidae > Capromys > Capromys pilorides. The sequence goes on from PVKN010011748.1 coordinate 18,092, forward strand.
GAGTGACCCTGACCTGCGAAAGGCCAGGATCACAGAGGAACCCTCTTGCTTCAAGCACCAGGAAATCAACACCAACTCTTGGGACTTAATCCATCAGTACCTCTTCCCCAAGTGCTTTTTTTTCCATGTTTCCTAAACCTCTGTAAAGACTCATGTCAGAGGACGGCAGAGTCTAAAGCAAAAAAGCAAGTACATATACAGTCCACTCTGAACAAAAATCAAGACAGGAAAATCAGTAGCACGGTCATATGCTTTAAAGCATTATTTCTTGCTTTATAAAAGAAATCTTCATTATTCTGTTCTGTTTTCTATTTTTTAAAACATCAACCACTTGCAATAAATATGCAAGTATCACACTTTTTGAAAATGTGGATTGCTGGTAGGATAAATCAATTATGAGAAAAAACATGCATGCTCAGAGAAGAACTGTAATTATTCTTCTGATAAGGTAATCCAGTGCACAGATGTAAATATCTACCTCCAGAACCATAAATAAACTGTAACCCTGCATTTTTGTAGCTACCAAAAATTCCACGTGCTAAGCCAGTGACTCAGGAGATTTTTCATTATTGTGAAATCATTCATCTCCACTTAGGTTTAATATGGAAACTTAATTACAAAGATAACTATTACAAACACAGGATGCCCACAGTATATCTAGCCAAGTACTTGTATTGCTCCATACTTACGGCTGAAAGGGAATGAAATGCTGTTTATCTTCATCGTCTACTTTTCCATTTATTATATCTGTTACATCCATCACTGAGGACAAGAAAGAACAAAGATTGTTTTCTCTTAAGTGCTATAATCATAGAAAACCAATAAAAAAATAAATAAAAAGGAACATCAGATGTCTTCTGGCCAACTACAGCATAAGCCACATGGTGGAATTTTCTTCTGTTCAAGTCTAAATTATTCCCGTGCTTGAAAGACAAATTAAGTCATCTGAACATACTGGCACCAGTGCGACTGGAGCTCCAGTGGCAGAGTTCCACGGAATAATTTCCTTTGCCAATTACCCAGTTGTCACTCTGGAGATGCAATGTCTAACAGACCATTCTGGGATGAAGGAAATGATCTGCAGTGGTGGTCATCTGAGCAGTGGCAAGCGTAACGGAGGAACTGAAGTTTTATGTTTATAGCATTCATTTCATTTCAAGTCGCCACATGTGGCCAGTGGCTCCCCCACTCGTAATAACACAGCACACCAAATAACAACACAATAAGCAAGTGGATATAATTTACCAAGAGACCCCATACATACTGATGTCTGTGAGCGCCACTCCAGGGAGACACTCAACACTGATCCTGAGAGCTGAGGAGATAGTTCAATATCTAAGCACCTGCCTGGCAAGCACAAGATCCCGAGTTCACTCCCTAGTATCACATGCAAAAGCCAGCCCAGGAACCCCAGGAGCATAGTGCTGGCCCTGGAACTGGGCATGGCGGCACACGCCCGTAACCCCAGCACTAGGGAAGCTGAGAAAAGAGGATCACTATGAGTCTTAGCTGCATAGCAAGATCCTTCATGAAAAACAAACAACAATGAAAACTGATCCTCAGCACCTACTCTGTCTCCAGTCTCCAGTTGAGGAAACAGCATCACAAACAAGAATGAAAGAACATGCCCACAATCACAATGCTAGAAAACCACCAGTGCCTAGACCCCATCTTATTAAGCTGCCTTCACAAATGCATCACGTGAGTAGCCCAGGCTCGCTGACACCTGAAGAAAGGCTGATAAGCTTCACATCATGTCTGGATTAAAAGTTACCACTTGATACCATTCAAGGATTAATCCAGAGTTACTTTTTTACCTTCTGAACAAAACGCTTTTTTTGCCCTGGGTAATGACAAGAAGAGCAAGAGAAACCAAGAATAACCTAGAAGACGTTGGACAAAGCTCTGCCTATTGTGCATCCATGCCACCATGTGTGGTGAAAGGTACCCAATCAGAGCACCTGGTTTCTTCTCTTTGCATAAACTCTTCCCTAGGGAGTAGCATCATATATTGAGGAAAACTGTCACACTCGTTCCATGGAACCAATAGGACCATAAGCCAAAGAGTCTACGGATATATCCAGAGACCCAGGCCAAAGCAGTCTGTACAAACCAGAACCCCAAGTAATGCTGCTCCACAATAAACGGTCAGACCTCAAGTCTTCACCTGTAGAAGGCTTTCCCGGTGTTGAACGCTACCGCAGGTGACTACACTTAATCCAGCCCTCAGCCATTCAGGATCCCCATGGACCCAATTGCACATTCTCACCACCACTTTGGAATCACGAGACACGGCTCACATTAGCAGCAGCCCACTCAATGGGCCCCAGCCAGGGCAAAGCGAGTCTGGACCTGGCTGGACATGAGCTGCCAGCCGGCTCCTTGGGTGGCCTCTTATGTGCACACAGCCTTTTGTTCTGTGACAGAACTTAGCATACCAGCTGACTGTGCATCTATCTTCTCGATCATCTGAACCCCACGCCAAATCTCCAGAGCCCAACTCTGGAATATTTGCAGTCTCAGTTAACTATTTGCAGAAAGGCAATGAGCAAGTTAAAAAAGAAGGCAGCTTCTGCCTGAACTCCCTATGTTGAAAACAGTGTTTGTCCCAGTCGTATTAACTGAGGACAGCACCTTCAGGCCCACGCATCCCAAGCTCCTGAGGCAGCCCTGAAGCGACCTGCAGGAAATTCCTCACTGTTGCTTGGCAGGAAGCCCGTGCCTAGCAAGCTCTCCCAACAGTCTGCACAAAATGCCTCCATTGCCAAAGGAGAAAATGAACCCCTGGGAGGGGAAACCTCACAAGGAAACAGCCCAGCTCTCTATGGTCAGGAAGGAGGGAGAATCTGAGAAAATCAGGGAGTGCAGCTGCAGCTACCATGATCACATACAGGGTAACCTTGTGGAAGGTCCAGGAGACAAGCTGCTGACAGGATTTCCACAGTGTCACAGCAGAGAAATACACAGAAGGAAAAAGGAAAAGGGGCTTTATTTTCTTGAAAGACATGGAGAGAATTGGGGGAAGATAAGGAATTCTCTGGACTGGGACAAAGAGAGGCTGAGGCCTTTATGGCCTTCCGCCAGCGGTGGGGTTTGAGAAGGATGTTTAGATATACCTGAGGGGCTGACTGGGGCCTTTTCTGAGGTGGCGGGACAGGTGAAAGGAAATTGCACCCTGGGCTGAGCTGAAGAAGGGGAAGTGGTCTTTGGGAAAATAAGCTGTTGTTTTAAGGGCTTCAGCCATATTAGATGGTCACGATAATGATTCAG
>PVKN010011749.1:0-21362 GCA_004027915.1 Capromys pilorides
CTTTTACTTGCCGTTCTTCACCAACTAAGGACATTTCAACTGAGCTTTGCTAATTAAATAAAAAATTAGCTCTGAGGTCACATTGCAGGGCTAACCAGGGGAGGGAGGAATGAAGGAAAATTAGCTCACACATTATCTGAGATTCTATTTCACAGCGCGCATACACAGAAGCTCTCCATCCAAAGCACAGGAGATTACTCATGAAAGGAGTTTGCAGGGAGCGATAATGAGGGAGCTTTCAGCAAGTCATCAATCTGCTGGCTGTTCCTGGAAGCCCCTGGATGGTCAGAGCACAGACCATGCTGAATGAAGCAAGGTGACATTTAGAGAACATGGCCCTCTGAAAAGCACAAATGTATGCAAACCAAGAATATCAACTTGGGGAGAAATCAACCTTGCCCCTCTGAACAGCAGCCCTGCATCTGCGAAGTCTTTTCAGTTTAGAGAGCCTTTCAGAGACTTGAGAATACAGCAGAAAACTGGAAGGACTGGTGCTTACTACAATAGCAGATCCAGCCAGAGCAGAGCAGAGCCCGGCATGCAGACTCTGCCTTGATCAGTCTTGGTAAGAACAGCCTCAGTGGCGGTCTCTTGCCATAGCACTTCTGCAGTCTGCCTTCTTTTCTGCATGCACTTCACAATAAAGTATCTGTGTGATAGGTTTTCAGTGGTGTTGCAGCAGAGAAAGAGGTAAAAGGGAAAGGGGCTTTATTATCTTGCATGACATGGAGAGAATCTGGGAAAGACAAGAAATTCTCTGGATTAGAAAAAAGGGAGGCTGAGGCTTTTATGACCTTTTGCCAGGGGTGGAGTTTGAAGGGGATGTTTAGATATACCTGAGGGAGCTGATTGGGGCCTTCCCTGAGGAGGTGAGAAAGGTGAAAGGAAATTGTACCCTGGGCTGAGTTGGAGAAGAAGCGGGGAGGTGGTCTCTGGGAAGATAAGCTGTTGTTTTAAGGGCTTCAGCCATATTGGATGGCCACCATAATTCAGCAATTCATACTAGGACCAGAACCTATCACTGTGCATATTTTCTTCATTCAAAAAGTCACTTGACAAAGACTGGTTGTGTTCTTGTTGCATTGAAGAAAACCATGTTGTAAGGTTCAGGGTACCTTATTTCCTCCAGAACAAAGGCCCTGAGGAGTCAATCAAGCACATGAGATGATTCCCTCGGAAATGGAGTCTTGCTGTGGCTCTGGAGGTCCCAGTCTTCAACCTGCTTTACTGTCTGTGTAGCCATCATGCAAGAACACAAGTTCATTATAAAAATTTCTTAGGGAAGAGAACAAAGGAAATCTTGATCTTTCCTCATGCTACTCATCAGAGATAATGTTTTATCTTTATTAAGAAAAGAGTTAACTTTTCTTGATAAACGCAATTTACGTGAACAAATTCACATTTATTTCTTAATAAATAGAATGTGAATATGTGTAAATGTACATATATTCACTTTTGTATTTGTTTTGCAAATGGAAACATCTTGAGAAAGCTTTGGTAATTTATCTTGCTCAATAATAATACACATACATTTTTCTTCTCATTCCATATATATTGCTTGCATTCATTCTAAATAAAAATGTTATGTATTTTGGTATGAATGCCTAGTGGCATATGAAGCCCTAGAATCAATAAGAAATCAGAAGGGGAGGCTGTAAACAGGCAGAGCACTATAAGTCTGATCTAGCAGTGAGACCCTGAATACTCTGTAGACCCTTCCTCAAATAAATAAATAAATAAATAAGAAAGCAGAAGGCATGGATGAGACAAACTATAATCCAAACTTTCAAGGTTTTGCTACTCAAAATAGAGTCCCATATGCATTCAAATAGATACAGCCATTCATTTTTTGTCTTACCGTAATACTAGAGAAAGCTGCAACAAACTTGGGAAGCTACGAAAATACTACAAGACTTACAAAGTGGCTAGATACTTGCAATATTTTCCCAAACTCACTGAAACACAAGTCCACCACAGAAGCTCTCGTCTGTCATGGCTGACCTGTAAACTTCTAGTGTTTCTGCTGCAAGGGTTTAAGCACAGTCCTTTGGAATGAGGGCACAAGAGGATGGTAGGAGGTCAAAGAAATTATTGGGAGAACATTCTGGAAGTAATGATAAATGATAAGAAAAGCAATTCATCTCACAATATTATAAAACTAAATAAAGAAAATTGGAAAGAAAATAAGAAATGACTTAAAAATGAGCAACAATTGATACTGTGAGATCTGAGTACTTAACTGTCAAGTTCCAAGTTTTCAAGTGTCACTTTATTAAAAAGGAAGGTTGCCTGCCAAGGCCTACAAAACATCTAGAAGTAATGGAAGGAAGACATGAAACTGGAAGATGAAGATTGCAATTTGTATTCATGAGACAAGAAGGTAGCAATGTGTGTTGCTCTAGAGAGTTAATGATGAACAGTATTTTTTTTTTCTCACTGCACAGCTCAGACCCAATGATCCTCCTGTTTTCATCCTCCCCAGTGCTGGGATTCAGGAGTGTATCACCATGCCTGGACTTCGTCACCAGCTCAGTGCACCTCTGGGAGGGGCCAGCACAGCATATGGGACTGAGGATTGAATCCTGGTCCCTAAGCTTACGGAAGCAGGTGCTTAGTCCACTGAGCTATCTCGCCAGCTGAATGAACAGTATTTTTAATGAAAGTGGCTGGCAAATCTTTATAGATCCTGTGCCATATATAAAAACCCTTCACCTTTGGTTGGCTTGATATACCATGAAACCCATATTTCTGTCTTGGCTAGGATTTTATTTTTTCAACACTTAAAATCTAACAGGATTTTCACTTTCCAAGCAACCAGTAGCAGGACTTCAGCTGATCCTAAAGTCATATTTCTATTCTAATATGTCTGTTCACCTTCCACTTTATAAAATAGGCTTTATACTGTTTTAAGTACACCAAAACATTCCTCCATGCTTGAACCTTACAGATGGACCTCAGATCTTTGTCACCAGTTTAGCATCATGCCACCTTGAATGTGGTCAGTCTCATCAGATCTTTCACACCACAAATGTCAAGGGTAAAACCTAGTCACAGCATCCCAATAACAAAGACTTAAAATGCTGCATAAGTTGCTAAGCAGGTCCCTGTACACTCCTGCCTTCTGGTTGGAATAAAGCAGCTGCTCCTGTGTCAAGCTCATCTGTTTGAAATATTTACTGTACGCAATCCTCACCTAGCTGCTAGGCCTTTGCCATAGAAACTGTCTTAGCAACTGAGATGAAAGCCAGCAGGAAAATGAGCAAACATTTGAAAGGACAGAAGCATGTCGGCAAAAAAGTCCCTTTGTCCTGAGAGGAAGAATTTCTGTATCTGAAACACTTGGGAGATGAGTGCCAGTTAACTAAACAGAAGCACAACTGAACCTAATGTTCTTCCTGTCTTTGCCATCATCCTGATTTTCAGCAGAGAAGAACAGCTTCAAGTTGTTAGTCAAAAGATGTTCACCTCTATCTGTACTTCTGTATCAGCTGGAATTACAATTATGGGAGCTTGTTGGGCTCTCCCAGCCCAACCCTGCCAGCTTCTGGTGCAATAACTTGCAATAAACTCCTTTGGTTTCTGAGACAACCCATTCTTTCATTCAGTAATTTCCCTTTATTGCATATACTTAAGGTATATGATGTTGTGCTGTAGCATGCATAACGAAGTAGCTTCCGTGGGGTGCACCAGCCATTGCCAGGTGATCAGCTGAGGGCTGAGAGTACAACAGGAAATAAGTCAACAAGGACCCCCGGGGCCATGCCTTCATGCTGGCTATGTCATATTTCAAGAACTACAGCCAATCCTGCTCTCATTAAGAAGATACCACTAAGTGTTAGCATTTCTCCAGTGGTTTCTTTATGAGCCCACAACCTACCTGATCTGATTTTTTAAGAAAACTCATTACAATTCCTTAGTCATTGTTTCTTAGATTTTTGGACAAATGCCCCAGACACGTTTCGATCTAAATGACAAATTTTTCTTTTTTCCTGTCTCTCATAGGGTTTCTAACATTTTTTTTTTTTTCAGAACTGGGGGTTGAACTCAGGGCCTTGTACTTGCCAGGCAGGCATTTGTGCCCCTGAGCTATCTCCCCAGCCCCTAGGGTTTCTAACATATTGAAAGAGAAAGAGAGAGAAAGACAGACAGACAGATAGACATGACAGCTAGCTAGCTAGCTAGCTAGCTAGCTAGATAGCTAGCTAGCTAGCTAGCTAGCTAGCTAGCTAGATAGCTAGATAGCTAGATAGCTAGATAGCTAGATAGCTAGATAGATAGATAGATGATAGATAGATAGATAGATAGATAGATAGATAGATAGATAGATAGATAGATAGATCCAATGATAGCTTGCTGGGATATTTTACAAACAATAAAATTTCCTCAGTGTAGCTAAAATTTGTGAGTTTGACAAATACATGCAGTCATATATATATATATATAAAGATGGAAGAATGTTTCATTAATCCCCAAGTTTCCTCATAATTCTTCTGCCTTACCCCCAGCATTTGACAACCCCTAATTTGTTCTCTTTCCCTGCAGTTTTGTTTTTTCCAAAATATCAGATGAATGGAATCACAGGCATTTGAGTCTGGCTTCTTAGCACAGTGCATTTGAGATTTGCCCACGTGGTCCCATGTAACAAAAGGTCTTCTCACTGGAAAATAGCTCATTATCTATAGGCACCACAGTTTGTTTTTTTAGTAATTTAAGGATATTTGTGTTAGTTCTGGACTTTAGGAAATGTGCAAAATGCGTCGATAGGGCCAAGCACATAGCTCAGCATACTAAAGCGCCTGCTTAAGCAAAGCCCAGTGACTGAGATTCGATCCCCAGTGCCAGGCTGGCAGCATCCCCAGTACCAGGGTGCGCTGAGACAGAGATTCAGACTGGGCATAGTGGTGCGCACCTGTATATCCCAGTGTTTGGGAGTCTGAAAACAGGAGAATCACTAAGAATTCAATCTACATAGTAAGGCCCTGGAGATCCTGTCCTAAATACATTAAAAAATAGTAATAATAAAATTTAAAAAAGAAAGACATCTACATTCATATACAGGGTTATCTGTGAAAGTATGGCTTCATCTCTCTTCAGTAAATAAGCAGACATGGAATTTCCAAGACATATGGCAAATGCATGCTCAGTGTTACTGGACTAATACGTTTTTAACCACTCATTGGTAAAATTAAGAGAAGTTCCTCTACGTAATGGAATGGAGATGAGGCCAAGCATCAAAACAACTGATTCGAGCTGCACATTTGAAACTAATAATTTTCACAACTTTGGGCAGCTTGTTTTTTAAACTCATTTCTTTTTCTCAAGAAGATGGATTCCCATCATTTACAGGGATACTGGAGCATAAACTTAGATATGAGAGAGCTGTATAAAATATCCTACTATATTTTCTCATAAGCTGCTATGCTATGTTTGTTATTACATTTGATTATGTATATAATACAACTGATGGACTATGCTTACTGTATGGCGTGTGCTGTCTGTGCGTGTGCCACAAAACAAAGTCATAGGTACCCTCAGCCTTACGTATGTACACTTTGTCATTTAGAATATTAAATTCTGAAGATGCTCCATTCCATTCAGTAGCCTTTAGCCACTTTTACTTAAAGTTAGATTAATTAAAATCAGATATATGTATTGTCACACTATTCCCCACAGATAGGTACAACTAAAACAACAATTAATTTAAAATAAAAGTACAGTGGCACTTATCTGATTTAAGGTGCCACATACAGCTAGGTGACTACCTTAGTCATCAATGAAGATTATAAAGTATTCTTTTACTGCAGAAAGATGTAGGCAGTGCTTATCAAAAGGGAAGCTACTATGCCTTTGACCCTGTCAGCAAAGAATCCAGAAAAACATCTAAAACCCAATTATACTGCAGCGTTAAGAACTTGCTTAATGATGACTATGATCTGTTTTGTTCTTGGGACTTTTAATCAGACCTAGAAGCCTGAACACTTGCACACCCAGAGGCTATAAAGCTAAACCACAAACATCTACCCATGAATAATGAAATGGCCCTGCACATCTTTGGCCCACTGCTGCATTGATCTAGCCATGTCTGAGTCTTACTCTTAATCATCTCTCATCTATTATCTCGTTCTTGCTCCTGTGAGCTTAGCATTTGCATTCAATCCCCCAGAAGAATATGGCAACTAATCAGTTTCCCTAAGCTCAGTTGAATGTAGGGCTCTGCCTCTCCTCCTCACCCTGACCTACCTAATCCTCCATGGGAAGGAAGCAATGCACAGTGGTGATACAAGGCTGGCAGCTGCTGTTCACTTTATGTCAAGGTTGTTGATCTTTGACAGTGCCCACGAATCCCAATGCCTTCAGGAGTCTGGCAGGCAGCATACAAAAAAGAAAGAAGCTGAGGTCAACAGAGGGCAGGGGAAGGGTGAGGCAGCCCGACATGCCCCAGCATAGAAAGCTCTTGTAGCAAAAATAAACACTCTGCGGCCAATCCGAGGCCTGGGAATTAGAAAGAAGAAGTAGTGCTTTCGCTTCTATGCAGATGATGACACAGTATCCCGGAAAAGAAAAAAGACAAGAGAATCAGCACTAAAACTAATAAAAATAGTGAAGAATTCTGGAAGTCAGAAAGATAGAACACTAGAAAAATTAAAAGAAGCTTCATATAGCAAACAATAATCAGCTAGGATATATAATGAAAGAGCAGATCTTACTATAAATTACAAAAGAAAAAAATGAGAAAGAAATTTGAAAATTTAAAGATTTCCCTAGAATAAGAAGCCAAAGGTGAAAATAAAGACCACAACCCATAATAGATATTGTGAAATAGGAAGGAAATGTTCAAATGGGGAGGGGAACTAGGGAGAAAGAAAGGGGGAAGGAAGAAGGGAAAGGATGAAAAGATGAGAAAAGAGGGAGAAATGAAAAAAATTATTTTGTGAATAAGGTGGAGGAAAGGGTTTGAGGGAAGGGAGCAGAATAGAAAAAAAGAATCAAGCTATATCATACACAGGTATAAATTTCCTACAATAAATGTGGCCACTATGACTAACTAAAATGTACCTATAAATGTAATCTGAAAAACCCATAAAGCTGGACTGGAACAAATGCAAATTAAAACAACACTGAGATTCCACCTCCCCACAGAAAGGATGGCTAACATCAAGAAGTCAGCCAATAGCAAATGCTGGGGAAGCTGTGGAGAGAAAGGAGTCCTTCTCCACTGTTGGTGTTGACTGCAGACTGACACAGCCACCATGGAGATCAGTGTGGAGACTCCTCAAAAAGCTAGACTAGAGGTCCTGCTCAGCTAGATCTTCCCCTTCTGGGTATCTTCCCAGAAAAATTTAAAACATCATACCACAGCAATATATGTCAGTCATAAATAAGAATAAATTTGAGACTTTTACAGATAAATGGTTGGAACTTGAGACCATACTCAGTAGTGAAATAAATCAGATTCACAGGTGTAAACATCATATTGTCTCCCTGGTATTAGGAACTGAAAGGATATAAGGTTTAAACGGTACAATAGATATCATGGAGTCAGGCATAGTGGCACATGTCTGCAGTCCCAGTACTTGGGAGGCTGAGGCAGGAGGACTGATGGAAGTTTGAAACCAGCCTGAGCTACAAAAGTGAGCTCAAGGCCAGCCTGAACTGCATGTGAGACTCTGTCTCAAAAAGACAATAAATAAATAAATAAATATTTTTAAAAAGGAAGAAATTGTTAAAAAATGGAAAGGGACTGGGATGGGAAAAGGAGAAAGGAAGGAAGGAAGGAAGGAAAGAAGGAAGGAAGGAAGGAAGGAAGGAAGGAAGGAAGGAAGGAAGGAAGGGAACAAAGACTTTTCAAATGCAAATTAGTGGTCCTATTAGTTCTTCTTAATTAATAGAAAAAGGAGGTTGGTGCCAATATCAATTGTAGAATTTTTATGCCCATATTTTCTACTCTCAGTAATTGGTTTTTTAAGATCTATGTATTTATTTGGTATCGGGTGTTGCTACACAGCTCAGATTCATAGCAATCCTCCTGTCTCAGCCTCCCCAGTGCTGGGGTTACAGCCATGTGCCACCACACCCAATTTTGGTGGCCATCATGGCATGGGCCAGCACAGCATGCAACACCAGGGATCAAACCCTGGTCCTTGTGCCTGTCAGGCAGCCGCTTAGACTGCCAAGCTAACTCCTTGGCCCTGACTAACTATTTTAAAGATTATAATATGCAATATATTAACTATTGTTATTCTCCTACCATCTTGTTATTAAATTTTGTTTTACCTTTTTTTCATAAAATAAAATTTTAAAAAAGCTACACGTGCTTTAGCCATTAAAGAAAATATGAAACAATCCCCCCCACCTCCACAAAGAAAGCACAATCAGGGGTGACTAGCTCTGTCAGGCTTAGCCCATAGTATAGAGTGTATAGGCTGCCTATTAAAATATTAGTTCTGGTTCTCAATTAAATGAAATAGAAAGTCCAAAAGAAACAAAAAAGTGATAAATCCAACTACCAAACTTAGAATCAACCTTATTTCATGAAAAACATTAGAAGAGTGAAAAGGAAAACAAATTTATTTAAATTATGAGTTAGCTTTAAAATGAGGTGGGATGGTGGCTATCTAACAACTATTAGTTTTTTAAACACAAATTCCAAGTTTTGTAAATCTGTGAATTTAACTCTTGACCTTTAATTGAAATCTCAAGATTGTTTTAGAAAACTCTCAATATGCAAAGACCAGGGAAACTCCCCAACTCAAACACGTTCACTACACTGCCCAGGCTCTGCTGGAAGCCAGGGCTAATCTGTGTCTCCTCAGGTGAATAGAGCTGGTTTGCTGTGGCATAGGCTACATTTCCTCTGTGGAACTTGCTAAATCATCTTTGCTAGGAAAGAAAAAAACAAAAATAAAAATAAAATAAAATGAGGGGTGAAAAGAAACACCAAAAACCTGATTTAAAAGTGGACAACAGGAGTAAGTCCACATCGTCTACTATCGCTGGTGTAATATTTTATGTTCTTATCAAACAGTGTGCTGGCCACTAATTGCTGGAGGAAAAATCATAGCCATCCCATTTCTGGGTATTTAACTAAGGGAAATGCAATTCATATACCAAGGAAGCAACAGTATTGCTATGCTCATAACCAACCAGGTGTAAAAGCAGCCCAAGACCCCATCTCTGGGTGAAAGGAAAAGGGAAATGCAATACATACACACAACAAAATATTATTCAGCCTTTATTGGAAATAAGGAAATCCCCTAAGTAAACCTGAAAGACACTGTGCTAGGTGTTGTGCCTTATATCTAGCTGTCCTCCCAAGGTTTCATGTGCTCATGTGTGGGATTATGGGAGAGTTCAGCATAACCATTGGTGTGGCTGGCACCAAGCAATAGGCTGGAAGTCGGGATAGAATAATAAGGGGCCGGAAGAGGAAAGGCTGCCTGCTTTCTCCACTGCCCTGCCATTGACTGCTTCTCCTCTGCAGTGCTGGAGCCAACCTCCTGTGGACTAAAACCTCTATGTACTATGACTTAAAATAGTCCTTCCCTCCTTTATTTGTGAGTGTTGGGCGGTTTGTCCAGTAGTGAGAAAGTATCTAAGATACTAGGTGAGACAATGTAGTCATAGAACAAACAATGCAGAATTCCACTTATGTAAGGTATCTTCAATAGTTGAATTCATAAAAGCACAAAAAACAATGGCAACAGTAGGCTAGTGAGATAGTTCAGTGGCTAAAGAGCATGTTTAGGAAAACTTAGGCAAGCACAGGGACAGGGGTTTGATCCTCTGCATGTGCTGTGCAAGCCCTGCCCTCAGGGTGTGCTGAGCCAGCCACAGAGTCCTGGAATAGTGGTGCTTATAATCTTCCCACTGGGAAGGCTGAAAACAGGAGGATCACTATGAGTCTGAGCTGCATAGCAAGATCCTGTAACAACCAAATACATCAAAAAATAAATATTTCTAAAAATTTAAAAAACAATAACAATTGCAAAGAGGTGGTAGGAAAAGAAATGGGGAGAGTATGCTTAATGGATATAATCTAATTATACAAGATAGTTAAATTCTAGAGATGTGGCATGGTGCCTATAGTTAAGCACTATGGTACCGTGCACTTCAAAATCTGTTAATGTGGCCAGGGATTTTGCTCAGTGGCACCAATGCCTGTCTGGCAAGTATGAGGTCCTGAGTTCAATTCTTAGTACAAAAAAAATTCAAAATTTATTAATAGAGCAAATCTCATGCTGTGTTGTTCTACCACAAGACCAAAAAAAAAAATGACATAATGAAACTTTGGGGGCTGTGTAAACAGGTCTGGTTAGATTGTGTTGATAGTGTCTCAGGTGTTTGTATGTTTCCAAATTCATCAGATTGTGCTAATTAAATATGTACAATATTTTGCAGGCCTAGTGGTGCCCACCTATAATCGCAGCACTTGGGAAGCAGAAGCAGGAACATCACTTCAAGTTTAAGATCACCCTGAACCACATAGCAAGGCCCTATCTCACAAAAATATGCAATGTACCTCAATAAACTGTTTCAAGCATTAAAAGTTATTCTTAAATTTTTTATCTCAAAGAAATAAATGTTTGAAGAAATAGATATGTGTTGTCTACTGTTACACAATACATACACATATTGAAATGTTGCTGTTACCCCACTAACAGGTGCTTTCAAATTCCACTAGTTATTAATAAACTTAATTGGTAAAAATACAGAAGCTAATCCACTACTGTTATGGATTATTGGGCTATGTATACAGTTGCTTTCTCTTTGTGCAATGAAAAGAAATATCTATACTAAGGATGTTTAGATAAGAAATCATGCCTGAATCTTGTACTCTGAAAAACTGCGATGAAGATAACAATATGCAATGCAGTAATTATTATACTGGCCTTCTAACCTGTTGTGAAACTGTCTCATTGCTATTGCTTTCACATTAATATGAATGAAAATAAATTTTTAAAAAAAAGCAAAATTAGTTATATTGCAGCTAAAATATGCACAAAGTGCACAAAAAATACATAAAAGACATATGAACACCCAGGTCAAAGAAAAGACTTAACCGTCAATATATAAGCAATGAGATACGCTCAATTTTATTATCATTAAACAAATCCACAATGAGATGCTATATCTAAAATCAACAGTGAGATACTATATCTCACCTAACAGATTGGCACATACTAAAAGCTTGAGAAACACCTTATTATGACCCATGCACACATTTCTGGTTGGGTATACAAAATAACCCAAACTTGAGTTAGGAAATCGATAAGACTTACAAAATTGGATGCATTTTACTTTCTGACTTGGCAATGCTAATTCTAGAAACCTGTATTTAAAAAAATGTCTTTAAAAAGGGGAATAATGTATGCAGAAGATTACTCACTGAGATAATACTTATTGTTTCAAAAAATGGAAAACAATGGGCTCATTTCTGGTTCTTAGATTTTCGCCAAAGTATATGTTAAAAGGTTAGTCTCCACAGCGGCATGGGAGGCAGTGGAACTTTTAATAAATGGGGCCAATGACCAGTGGAGATAGCTCAATGTACTAAAGCGCCTGCTTAGGCAAGTTTAGGCAAGCGCAGGAACCATGGTTCCATCCCCGGTACCACATGCAGCACCAGCCCCACCTCCAGGGTGGGCTGAGCTGGCCAGAGTCCAGTTGTAATGGCACACATGTGTAATCCCAGCACCAGAGAGGCTGAAAGCAGGATGATCGCCAGGAACCCAAGCTGCAAAGTGAGACTCTATAACAACCAAATATATGAAAAAGAAAAAAAGAATGGGTCAAGCAGAGAGATTTGGGTCACTGGGGACAATGCATTGGTGAGAACTATGAGTCATTGCTCCCCTCTTCCCTTTCTCTTGCTCCTAGGCCGCTAAGTGAGTGGTTTTGTTCCACCACTTCCTGCCACGATGTGTTGCCTTGTTACAGTAACAGAATCAGTGAGGCCAGCAGATCGAGGACTGGAACCTCCACAACTGTGATCCATAGTAAGCCCGTCCTCCTTATAAATTGATCAACCAGGTATTTTTTATAGCTACAAAAAGCTGACTAATACATGACTCAAATATTAAGTATATGGGACCTGTTGAATAAATCATAGTACATGCACACCACCACATGCTTTGCAGGTACAAAACCTAAAAACGTGAGGAAAAATCTTTCAGTGAGTATGGAATGGATGGTAATATATTATAACGTTAAAAGAGAAAGATGCAAAATACTACATATGACGCAAGAAGCTACTCTGTGTATGTCTTCTAAAATTGATAGAATGAGGAGAAATGGTGCGCCAGCACTATCACAAGGCAATGTAGAAACCGGGCAGGAAGACTAGGAAAGAAAATGAGAATTCTAAATGTACCATTTTATATGCCTTTTTTTGAATGAAATAATACATATTCAAAAGCAAATCAAGAAAGGTGCAAAAATTCAGAGCAGTTGAATCTCAGGATTTGGAATGCAGAATTGACGGTTGCAATTACCCTCGGGCTTGCAGGTCTCATCGGCTTTCTAAGGTTCACTCTGAGACTGAATAGGAACCGTGTGCAGGGATTGAAAATTAGGATAAGCTGATTGCATTCACCTTCATGAAGACTAAGAACTAGTTACATTGTAATTAGCTGTTCAGTCCAGCTACTTCCACAGTGCATGGAGAGGTATTAATCACATATTGTTCATCTTGGCTTATTTACTTGCCTTCCAAAGTGATTTTGATTACAGACCAAGTTCAAAAACTTTTCACTCAGTTTCTAAAATCTCAGGAAGCCAGGCCAACTTCATCCTCCTTTTTGTCGTCTGACTCACACACAGAGCCCCTGAGGCAGCCACAGTGAGCACACTGGTGTCAGCAATTCCAGGCAGACTCGCCAGAAAACGTGCGCCATTAACCTACGGAACATCTCTCCACTGGGTGCTTCACTCTCAGTAGGACCATCTGCAGCACACTCGCCAGGGCAGGAGCCCAGCCAATCCTCCGTGCCTTTCCATGCCTCTCTACCCTGATGCCTGGCCAGAAGCAATTCAGATGCTACCCAGCAAGCTGAATCAGCAACAGAGTCCAAGCTCAAAATGGCTCAAAAAATACCCCCGTGCTCAACAGCATGCATCTGGGTTCTCTGCTCTCACCGTGCCACCTCTGAAAAACTCCAAGCCCCTTGCTGTTATGAAACTGCACCTAAGTGTTTAAAAAAATGTCAAGGAGATTCAAATTGTACCAATTACTGTTTGAATATAGGTTTCACCACTTCATGTGCTGACTGGCCAACAAAAAGAGCTTAATCTCTGTAAGTCTCATATTCTCATTTGTAAAACATTTAGGGACAGTTAATTTATTCATCTAGCTATGTGTTTATTGATTTGTGGTTCTGAGGATCGTGCCTATAGCCTTGAGCATGCTAAGCAAGTGTTCTACCATAGTTAGGTAAGAATTTAAGTGATGAACTTTGTAGCAGGTTTGAAAATAAGCATTCTGGTTCCTCTCTTCAATCTGCCAAGAAAAATTTGCTCTTATTTCTATAACTGGTGAAATCTCCTCACTAGGAGCATCAAACCTCCAGCCCACCAGGAGTGACAGGGCAAAGAAAACACAGAAAAACAATGAACCATGAAAGAGTACTATTTAAGAATGCCCAGGTTCTTCTCATTTAAGGGTCTCTTTGGGATAACGTAGTGTATTCTAGGAAAACAGTCATACTGTTATGTCTCCACACCTCCTTTTCTTAAAGATGGTGTTATGATTTGTGTCTAGTTGTCCCTCCAAAGCTTCATTTAAGTCATGGGGCAAACACAGCTGGAGGAGCAGTCAGTGGCTTGAGGGGGCAGGGTCATTGTTCATTCGCTTCCCTTATCAATGAAGTGGCTTCTCCTCTTCTTCTCTGTTCATCTTTATGGCCCCAGAAGCAAGTCTGCATCTGGAACAGGGGTGTGACCTTGCAATTTCCCCTCCAAAGAAAAGATGAGTGTGTGCAGCCAGCCTTGTTGGGGAACAGCAAAGGTTTTGGCATTCGTTTCTGACCTTAAGTTTCAGGGTGGACCAGAGAGAGGAGAGTGTTAGACTGAATGAAATTAGGTGGCCACGATGGCTTTGTCCCTCTTCTCTCTTTGAATTCCTGGGCGAAGATTGTTAATGCAGGTGCTCTAGTAATCAAGGAAGCGACAGCATATTAAGGAAGCAGAATGTAGCCCAGCATGCTAGCTCTGGAGGCACGCTTTGCTCCAAGGGTTTGTTGGGGACCTGCAAGTCCTTGTGAGCTCTCACTGGTGGCAGAGAGGAGTGTCACTAAAAGTTCTCTGAAGGCAGAATTTCTTTGGACAGAGAAGGAAGCAATCATGACCAGACATCACAGCAATCTTTGTTCACTGAAGCAGGGCCCAGTAAGCAAGACAGCTGTAGATGGTGTCACAAACCTGTCACTGAATATTTGAGCAGTAAGCAGTGGCAGAATGGCCGTGCCCAGCCAGGGGCCCTGCCACTTGCTTCTTCAGAGGTGCCCTCCACAGCAGAGGTCAGTGGACCAGAGGCATCCCCACGGTTTTCTTCCCTTTTCTCAATACCCTGTCTTCCAAGGAATCCATCTGTCTTAGTTACCCTTCTCTCATTGCTGGGACAAATACCTGATACTCAAAGTGAAAGAAGGAAAGACTCATTTAGCTCACAGTTACATAGCTTAAAAGAGCCTAAATTACATAGCAAGATCTTGGAGCCTTATTTGCTCAGGAGAGAGGGTCAATGCCTCTGTCTTCCCCAAATGTCTCCTCTCTGCCCCAGGCGGCCCCAGTCGCAGACACAGCCGCTCCATACTACACGGTCTGGAATAGAGGCTGGGGGCCTCCTTGTTCAGGATGACCTGCTCCATACCTCAGAGCGATCACCATCTAGGGGTGGCTGTGTGTGCTACCAACTTAAAGGAGCAGCGCATGTGGCTCTGGCCTAGTCCCCCAAACCCCTGCCTTAATCCTCTGGCCCTGACCCTCAAGTCATTCGCTGCTCCTCCAGCTGTGTCTGCCCCATGACTTACATGAAGCTTTGTAGGGACAACTAGACACAAACCGTAACACCACCTTTGAGAAAAGGAGATGTGGAGACATAACAGTATGAATGTTTTCCTAGAATACACTATGTTATCTCAAAGAGACCCTTAAATTAGAAACCCCCTTGGGGTTTCTTAAATGGTACCTTTTCAGGGTTCATTGTTTCTCTGTGTTTTCTTTGCCCTGTCACTCCTGGTGGGCTGGAGGTTGATGCTTCTAGTGAGGAGATTTCACCAGTTATAGAAATAAGAGCTAATTTTTCTTGGCAGATTGAAGAGAGGAACCAGAATGCATATTTTCAAACCTGCTACAAAGTTCATCACTTAAATTCTTATCTAACAATGGTAGAACATTTGCTTACCTTGTCCAAAGCTATAGGTATGATCCTCAGAACCACAAATAAATAAACACATAGCTAGATGAATAAATTATTCCCCCAACGAGGAACAAGAGGTGAAACCACTTTATTGATAAAGAGTGTCTTGTTATTTCTATGAAGGATTTAGGGGTGTGCCAGGCACAGAACATGAACACAGTTAATGCCAGAGGTTACCAATCACATTCCATATTCATTCAAGAAAAAGACATCTCCTTTTTCATGCTTTTAAAAACTGGGCAGTTGTCAAAAAGCTACATGTTTATCTCAGTTGGATCTATTTTTATCGATACAAAAGGTAGGCAGAAGTTCTATGTGTATCCTACATATACTGGGGATGATTTCTGACTCAAATATACACACAGAGTTTGACTTTATTTTCATATTGCCCATAACCATACTGCCCTGAGTTCATGATATCAGTGAAGGACAATCATACATGAAAATCTACCTATGGAAATATATTTTCAATAATTTGTTCATTCACTAATGCAGCATTTATTATATGCTTAAGGATCATGAACACAGTGTCGTCCCCATGCCTCTTGGATATAAGACTAAGATTCATTATAAAAGCTCTTTAAAGAGTGAGAATGAATGAATACCAAATCATACCTTGAATACAAAAAAAAAAATCTCCTACACAAACACACAAGAGTTGATCACCAAAATAAATTAGCTTCTTCAGACATTAATTGTCAGGGTGTTATGGTGACTGATTCTATGCCGCTTTCAGCTGAACAATGAAAACATTCAATTTAAAGAACATCACTATGGTAATATTGCTAATTAAAGTATCCAGATGAGCCAAGTTTTGAACCTTTCATGCCTAATAAGGAAGGAGGGAACCAGGTATATCACATGTCCAGAGAGAATGGTTTCAGTGGCACTGTTCAGAGTGTTTGATTATGTCTCCCTGCTGTAGGAGAATGTGGAGAACCACCTGGGTGAACCTCCGTGAAGGAGGAGCAGTTGTCTCCATGTTGGCTGACCTTGACCCTCTTTCCGTGTGTACAGAGCTGGCTAGGACTTTTCCTAATCCCTTCAGTGGGCTTTAAGCAATACAAATTGGACTAGCGAAGATGCTAGTAGAAGACTTTGAAGGTGGAGACATGTTTCCCTGGAACCCCTGCCTGCTGCTCCCTTGAGTGAGCCTGGACAAGGTGGGATAAAGAGCCAGCGCTCCACACTGTTGGCTGGGATGGAGGCTCAAGATAGAGGCCATGACTTTTTGGGGCTTGAAAGATTACACACCAGAGCTAAAACACCAACCGAAAACATTAAACACTGTCTCAATTATGTTACGGAGGTTACTCTTTCTGCATGTCCTTCTCTGTGTGTCACAGAGGTGAATGCAGGCCTCCTACCCAGCCTGGCCCCTGGCACTCACCTACTGCCTGGCATTCACACAATCACGCATCCTCAAGCCATTCATTTCTTCCTGAAGGAATAAAACCTGGCCTCAGCCCTGGTTTGAAGCCTTTGTTCCAGATAACTAACATCATGGCTAGACTTAAGGCCCCTTGGCTGCCCATAACTACGCAAATGCATTGGTGTCTTTATTCTCACTGTGGGTTGCACTGGGTATGTTAGATTGGGATTAACTTGACAGGATTCCATAATTTATCCATGGGATTATAAATATAAAGTCAGGGGAGCATAGACAGCTGGCATCTAACTCTGAGCTTGGTACATCCTCATTCTTTGCCCATTCCACATATACTTACTGAGTACTTATTTTGTACAAATCACTTCATCATACAGAGCCTAGGACAGAGCCATGACGTGGCAGGTGAAGGAAGCATCCCCTGTGCAGAGCATATAGTTTCATGGATCAGAATATCTTTATCTGATCAGCCATTCCATTTTATGTGTTGATAATTTACAAAGCCTAAGTTTGTGGAAAATTTCAAATGAACTGTGGAAATCCTATGTAAAAGAGATGTACATTACCCTAGAGCAACCAGTTTCCAAAGCATCTAGAAGCTTCTAACAGCTTGCCTTTGTGTTTCGATTTTGCCTTTTTCACAAGTGATTCACCCTCAGCTGATCTTTCTCTCCTTCATTTCAGATCCTGTTTGTCAGATTCTTTCTACCATGAAAAAGAAAGCTCTTCAATCCTGATGGATAGTTCTTGTGAAAAGGTCAAAATAAAACTTTCAATAGAATAAATAATTTCTAATAAAACTTTTTATTTGTAGCCTGACTTTTTCTAGAAAGCCATTTCGAAGGAATAACCTATGCCCTATAGTCAGTTTCTAGCGAGGTTGGAAAAATTCAGTGAACTCTGGTGGCATGGCCTCACACCCAGAGCTGGGGCTGGCTTCCTGTTTGTGGTTATCTTCAGCTCAGTCCTCCTCAGGGTGTGCCAGAAGAACTGGGAGGTATAGGCTCATGCTAAGGGACTGGCTCTGTCCTGGTTTTGACCTGTGATCCTAGGGATTTCACTTCACCCCCATTCTCTTAGGAACTGGTACCACTCAGGCCACTGTGCCTCCCCACCCAGAGGTGTTCTGTAGACTCTTGGCAATGACCTCTGGGGTACGGGAACCCTGACCAGTGGTCTTTTTCCGACCATGGCTTCAATACTCACACTGGCTGATTTCAAATTCCTACTGGCCTGCCATTATCAACCCTGGGTAGGAAAGATGGGGACAACCAGGGGCCCAGAGCCACAGTGCCACTCATACCTCCCTACTACTCTGTCCTCCTAGACAGCAGCTAAGGCAACTTCTGACCCACACTAATGCTTCCTGTCCAAGAAAAAAGCATCTTCTCTCTGTGCTGGGGCTGGGGCTGGCTGGCCTGGTTTCCTTTGCATTGCCCCTGTTCCCACGTGGAATCCACCTGCTTTCTTTCTCCCCATGCCTTTCAGCCTACACGTTGACCTCGTCCACCTTTTATCTTACTTTGACTGCTCTTTCCTCATCACCCACAGATTTCATTGTTCATTTGAGCTGTGTAGCTATAGCTGATCTATTTCATTCCTTTTTTCATGCTGGACCCCTAAGGGTGGGATGTTATACCTGCAGCCCTGTTTCAGCCCTGTATATGGGGCAGCTGCAACAGATAAGACACTGGCAGCCAGCGACCTCTGCTCCCATTTCCTTGTGGTATGAAGCCCTTCTAGGAGGTTATTCTTCACATCAAACATCCTTCCAAGCGCAGGAGTAGCTGAGCAAAGCACAATCTGAAGTCCTGGCTGAGGATACCACCGCCTTCCCCTCAATGCAGCTAAGAATTCACAATATGTCGACTATAATCCTCCACCAGCAGTTCTGCTCTGATGAAGCGGCTGCTGGCTGCAATATTTCATAGGAAGCCATTAAGGCTGATGCTCAGCTTCACGGCTGTAGGCATGGGAAGATTAAGTGGGAAGAGTTGGGAATTTATTCTCCAGCACCTAGAGAACTATAGTGCAAAAATAACAATAAGCAGGTTTTTAAAAAAAGGCTGATTTTCTGGTTTTAGATCATTTTCATTTTATTATAGAGCCTGAATTTTAATGAAGAGGAAGGTTTCTAAAGTCAAACAAAGAGGGAAGTGTTTTTACCTGAGAGTATTAACCTTGCTAAGCTCAAGGAAGTTTTTTGTCTTTGCCTGGTGTCTTCCCTACTGCTACCTATCTCCCCCCACCTCTGAGGCCTCGGGTTAACCTCTATTTTACCATGCAATGACTGATTGCACATGCCAGGAAGACAAGAAGGTGGGGAGAAAGAAAAATGCTTCGCTCTCGTTGCTAATGCTCTGTATTTTTTTTTGTTGTTGTTTGCTCATCCTTAGTAGCTTTTTATTATGATTTAACTTCAAATGAGCAGAATGGTTGCAAGACTAATGGTATAAAAACTCTTTTACACCCTATACCCAAATTGATTAACTGTGTGTGGTGTGTGTGTGTGTGTGTGTGTGTGTGTGTGTGTGTGTGTGTTTATGTTTCTGTGTTTATCTTTTTACTCGTTTATCACATTGTTTCCCTTTTGGCAATGTGGTCTTTAACCACTGCTGTGGTTTAGTGTAGGTTGTGTCCCCCAAAGATTCATGTGCAGCACTTGGTCCTCAGGTAGCATCACCTCAGGAGGTGATGGGGCCCTTAGCAGTGGGCCCAAGTGAGAAGTCTGTGGGTCACTGGGCTCTGTGTTGCACGAGGACTGTGAGGCTCTCCTCTTTTCCTCTCTTCTCTGCTTCCCAGATTGAGATGTAGCTTGCTCCACCATGAGCTCCTGCCACAATGTGCTCCTCTGGTCAAAGGCCCAATCCAGTGGGGCCACTCAACCTGTTCTTAGACTCCAACGTTGACAGCTAAGAGTTAATGTGAACCTCTATTACTCCATGCATGGCTGGGTCAGATATTTCATTATAGTGTTGTAAAGCTCACAGGAGCAGCTGTTCTTACTCCCTAATTTTACAATTATGGTTTTCTCCTTAGTGACTACAATAGAGCTAACGGGAAGCTGTGCTGACCAATAACATGCAGCTCTTGGTTTAGAATCTAGCTGGAATCACACTGTAAAAGGCCATAACATTTGAAGAAATGGTGGATAGCATGCAAAACTTGAAAAAAACCCAAAATCTTATCTGACAAAATTGAAAGCGAGAGAATCTCCTACATCATAGGGGAGTTAGTCAGATCATCAGGACAAACCAAGTTGATTAGGGGTTATCAATAAAGAATTAAGGAAATTCAGGCTTTTATAGGTAAATAGATGCAACTAGAGACCATACTCACAGTGAAGTAAATCGGACCCACATGTGCAAACATCATATTGTCTCACTAAGGTGAGAACTTGAAAGAGTAAACAAACCTTGAAAGATACAAAAGATACTGTGAAAAAGAAAGAATCTGTTCAATGGGAGGAAAAACTGGGACAAAAGAAAGAAAGGAAAAAGACATTCATGTGTATAGGCAGAATGGCTCGGATAATTATACTGCTGGTTTATTGAAAGGAATGCTTAATTTTTTTCTTTTTTCTTTTTTCTTTTTAATTTCTTCTCTCTCTCTTTTTAAAATGCATTTGCTACAGAATCTTATTATGCAGTTCATACTCATAGTCGTCCTCCTATTTTCAGGTTTCCCAGCACTGGGATTATAGGGGTGTACCACCATGCTCCAACTTTGGCCAGCTCAGGCAACCCTGGGGGTGGAACTGGCATGACATATAGAGCCAGGGATGGAACTGTGGTCTCCAGGCATTTTAGTCCACTGAGCTATCTCACTGGCCTATAATTGTCTTAATTGAGCTTAAGAAATGTTGTTTAAGCTTTGATGAAATTCAACATCTGCTTCTATATTTTGAGGCAAATGAGGAAAAAGTAGTATTTTATAAATGTTACCTAATGGAAGTCGAATAAAACTTTTACCGAATGATGAGCAATTGCACTCACGTAAAGATCAAGAAGATGATACAAATACCCATCCAAGGAAAATGATAAGAAAAGACAGACATGGTGGCTCATGCCTGTAATCCCAGTACTCGGGAGGCTGAGGCAGGAGGATCAGTGTGAGTTCGAGACCAGCGTGGCCTACAAAAGTGAGTTCAAGGCCAGCCTGAACTGCATAGTGAGACCCTGTCTCAAAAAAGACAAAAGAAATTGATAAGAAAGACATAAAGGTTTATTTTCATCTTGGATACGTTAAATCAAAAACTAATTACTCAGATGATGGGATCTTTTCCCTCAGAGAGCTTTGAAGAGAGTTTACAGAGGAAAAAAAAAACATAAAAATAATAAGACAAACTATCACATGACTCAGCAGTATCACTCGTGCATATACACTAAAGGAGATGAGATCTCCATGCTCAAGAGATGCCTGCATCCCCAAGTTCACAGAAGCATAAATCACAGCAGTCAAAATATGGAAACAACTCCCCAAAAGTGATAGAGAAACATTGCGGTTATTATTCAATTTTTTGAAGAAACCAATCCTGTCACTTGTAATAACATGGGTGAA
>PVKN010011750.1:0-21360 GCA_004027915.1 Capromys pilorides
TCTCCTTAACATTCTATTCCAACATGACCACAGCTTGCTAGTGGACCCAGAGTCCTCCCCAGATGGAGCCTTTCTAAAGAAGGGAGGAGCAACAAAAATTGGGATAGGAGGGATCTAGGGTGCTTATTTGCATACCTAACATTCATAGCAAGCCTTCCATTAAGGTTTTCTAATTTTGGATCCCACCTTCACTGAAACAGGCTGGCAAGCTGCTACATCAGCAGCACTTCCTAAGTGCTTCTCCAGGGGCTCCCTCCCATGTACTGGCCCCCTGCAGCCTAAGCCCCATTACAACAACCACAGTTCCTGTCCTGTCCTGTGAACTTGCTTGTATTTTCTTTTTGGGTACTATGGGCAGGGTACTTGGCTTCCAAAGAAAAACGAGTAAATACTCATTTAATATCAAAGAGCTCCAGAGGCCGGCAGTGGAGACCAGTGCTTGGTAGAGTTGGTCAAGGGTATCCAGCAGGAGCTGGTATCAGGTGATGACAGTCAGCAGCTGGCCGTGTCAACTGGTGGGACCCCACCTAGCTTTAACCAGTGACATCAGGACTGCCAGCAGAGAGGCACCTCACTGAGTCACAGTTTCCTCTGGAACCCGGCAATGAGTTACTGCGGTTGTCTCAGTCCTTCCTGCTCCCTTTTCCTGTGCTTTGACCTTGGGATGAAAAGATCAAGTGAATAGTTCTGTGTTTTAGGCTCCTCTTTCTCAAGCAGACATAGATAAGCAAAAATGTTAGTTGTAGTTCTCTCTTTCTCTGTCTCTGTCTCTGTCTCTGTCTCTGTCTCTCTCTCTCTGTGTTTCTGTGGGTTATTAAACTACCCAGTGTGACCTCAAAGTTTCGATCCTCCTGTGTACTTCAGCCCCTGAATAGCTGGGATTACACACGTACACCACCATGGGATTGCAGGCTCTACACCCTTAAAAGAATAAAACCAATAATTAGGGGTAAAAAAGACACAAAGGAGTGGAATTCAGCATGGCTCATTATGAAACATCATTCAACTAACTGAAAGACTGAAGTAACCCTTCGCAAATCAGAAGGCGTATAGTATTCCCTGAGAAGCAGGTGAGGACCACTGAATCTTCGCGCTGATGCCAAGCCATGCTGCGCATGTGTAGCTATGACCGTGCCCAGTGGATTCGGCCAGAGAAGCCCTCGGAAGGTGAGACGGAGCTGTTAACAGTAGGTGTCTCAGAGATGAAACTCGGGCCAGATGCCACTAATTTCTTTACTCCTCATTGAATATTTGCATTTGTTGTAAAGTGGGTAATAATTTAGAATTTCAAAATAACAAAAGGAGGGAAAAGTGTGCTTTAGTGCTGATAATACTTACAACTCAGTCCCTCACTGAACCTTGCACTGCAGTCACTGAAGGAATGTTTCAGCTTGTTCCGAGAGCAAAGAGGGCACCAGTTTTGAAAACTGAGTGTGGTCGACTCTTGAGCTGCTGCAAGGCCAGGAGATGTCTGTGGTTCACGGAAGGAGGGAGGGACAAAGAGACCGAGGGAGGAGAAAACAGAGGGACGGAGAAGGGAATGCAGGTGG
This sequence comes from Capromys pilorides, assembly GCA_004027915.1. Lineage (NCBI taxonomy): Eukaryota > Metazoa > Chordata > Mammalia > Rodentia > Capromyidae > Capromys > Capromys pilorides. Next base: position 1,551 of record PVKN010011750.1, read on the forward strand.
GGAACATAGGTAAGAATGCACTGATTTTGTGTCCTCATAAGAAGAGTGAGAGGAGAGGAGGGCTACAGAGCTACTGCTGAGGATGTCACTAGGGCCAGGAACTGTCTCGGAGCTTACCGGTGCGCGGAAGGAGACCCGCGGAGCATGCTGCAGTTGCTTGGGCCGTATTTCTTCAGTGAAGTAGATCCAGGGGGCACAAGTGAAGGAAATTCGGCATGGGGTACTCGCTGAGTCGACCCAAGAAGATGTGGGACCTGGAAAAGAGACTGAACTGCCCAGGGGAGAGGCTTCGGGGCGGGCTCAGCTTGCAGACGCAGGCTGTGACCTGCTGAGTCCTTGGCAGCCGCACGCACCTGCGCTCTGGCGTTGGCTGTGTGAGCCCAGGCTTTAGCACTGTCGTGGAGGTGAGTGCCCCAGTTCCGTGTCACCATTACTGCTGCATATCTGACTTTGCACCTCTGTCCACAAACACCTCTGTGGTCTTGGGGGGCTTTCATGGTACTTTGGGAGATTCTGGATCAAGATGAATGTATCTGAAGCTAAATCCTACCTGCAAGACTGAATTTCCAAACGTGGTGTGTGGTTGGGGTCTAGATGTTGCCCAAAGCCTCGTGCAGTCATGGGACGGGGGAGAGTTTGTGACTAATTCATGATCCAATGCTGGGATTATGGGTGTGAGCGCCACATGCAACCTGGGGCTGTAGCTTGCTTACTGTACAGGGGAGGGAAAGAGATTTGCTCTCCGCCACTGCTTGTCCCTTTTGCTTTTGCTGTTTTGCAGTTTTCTGCCACTATGAACAGCTGCGTCTGCCCCGTGCCACTCTGCCTTGGAGCCAACCAAGTATAAGCTGAAACCTCCACTAACAGTGAGCTAAATAAATCTTTCCTCTCCTAATTTGGAGTGTTGGGTATTTTGCCCAGCAGTGAGAGAAAAATAACGGAGGCATGTGAGAATTGCACTATAGTTTTTTAAAAAATGTCCTTACTGATGTTATTTTAAAGGTGCTTTTGTCTTCATGGCTTGTTTTGCTTTGGCAGTGGTGGGAAGTGTGGGCCTGGGAGCTCAGGCTTTTGCACTCAGCTGCATCTCAAGCTCATTTTTATCTTTCATTTTCCGAAAATGTCTCACTAAGTCACTTAGTGGCCCAGACTGGGCTTGAACTCATGATTGTCCCTACATTCAGTAGTGCAGTGTGACAGGAGAAAGAACTGTACTTCACCTTTACTCTATGTGACTTACGTTAATTGAGAAAACATTTAATTAAACCATTGTTTTGAGTTTCTCAATGGCGTCAGAAACAAAAGTTTATTAATATAAAATGGTGTAGTGCACAACAGTCATTTCTGTAAAAATTGTTTATCTGTAGAGAAAAATAGCATTTAATAATCATCAGGATAGGGCTGTAGCACAGTTGTCAGTTTTACATTCATCTTAAAATATGATGAAGTATGTCACATTACATTAGACAAATTAGGCTTACTTGAGGAATATGTGGACAGTGGCTTCTATTTTTGTCTGTTTATATAGTATAGCATATGTATATGCTAATCAAGTTTTTATTGAAATGTAATCTCCTAAAAAACAAAGTTACATTTTAGGTTACTCATCTTTCATTATTTTCTCAGAAGCATGATGAAAAAGCAAATCTGCTGTGGAAAACACCAGTAGACTTTTTTCCTATTATAAACAAGCTTAATATGGAAAACATTTCTGTTTAAGTTAGATATAGTTACAGAAGTTTTGCAATGCTCAATAGGATCAAAACAACAAAAGATGCATTTTAAATTTCTTTGGCAATTCCATATCATGGTCTCTATCAAATAGAAAAATAATCACCAGAATAATTGAATACTTTCTTATGTTCTTTTAAAAAATTGTGATGAAGTATTGTGTAACATGATAAAGCAGTAACTTTACCATTTAGACTGTTGTACATGGACCGTTCATGGGCTCTAGGTACATTTATACTGCTGTTTAACCATCACTGTCATATATTCACAAACTTCGCATCTTCTGAAACTGAGATTCAATCAGTCCAACAGCAGCTCTCCACCCCCAGACTCCCAGTTCCTAGCAGCCACCACTTCTGTCTGTGAATTAACCACTCTAGTTATTTCCTGGGTGAAGGCATGCCATGTATGTCTGTGTCTGGTTTAGGTCCCTCAGTGTAATGGCTTCAAAGTTCATCCATATTGTCATATTGGCCAAAAATTACTTTCTTTTTAATGCTAATATTCATTGTATGTACATACTCCAAGCTGTACGTTCATTCTATCCTTTGTTTCTGTAGAGATAAGAAATTAGCATCTCAAGAAGTGGAGAACCATAAACAAAGTCCAGGGTTACTTGGGGACTCCCCAAAGCTGGGATTCAAGGAGGCAGATAACAGCTTATCCTAATGGCTCCTTGATTGTTGTCTCCTCCCTTGCTTGGGATGTTAATGGCTGTCTCCTCCCCTGCTTGGAATGTTTTCAGTTAGCATTTGTGTTAACCTAATGTTAGGTAAATGGTAAAAGAGATAGTGATCTATAGTCTGTATTCACCAAAGTAGTTAGCACATTCCTTAGCCTATCTTTGAGTACTAAATAAAAGTAAGATGCTTTGGTGGGTTCGGGTTCACTTTGAGAGAGACAGATCTCAGTGAGACTTTTGAGCAAAATTCATCAGGTCTTCTTGCTGTTTCTTTCTGCACCGACTCATAACATACAACAGTTTCTATATTCATAGTTCAGATGTCAGCTCTATATTACCTTTGAGCAGGGTCTTTGTTGATCTGTTTGTGGAAGACTTCCTCCACTACTCATTGCTGTTTATCCCAAGAGCCAGGTGGCTCTATTTGTATCATTGAGTTTAGATTTATAATCTATGTGGTCATCTTGCAAGTGAACCTTTTGCCATTTCCTGAATGTGTATTCCCCGAAGGGTCTTGTCTGCCTCTGTTATGTAGATCTCCTGCCCAAAGTAGTACAGTAGAGTTGCATCCACTTACCTTGGGGTTTACATATATATACATATTACCTATATATTACATATTATCTAACAAAATAATGAATAGACTAACAAAAATATGATTATACTATCATACAATAATAAAATTATGAAATGCAATCCCCCTCCAGGATTCTCCATTTAAACTTTTTGGACTGTGCTTGAAGGTGGGTAACTGAAATCATGAAAAGTGAAATAGCATGTAAGGAATTTACAACTGTTGCTACCATACAGAAGCAATGAAAGAATGGAGTACATGAAATGAAATTATAGAAGTCAAGTGTGTTTTTTTATTAATTATACAAACATAATTTTTTTTTCCTTGGGAAGTGTCTACAGGGTGTTCAGGGTCTTAATACTAGACCAGACTTGTAGTGATCCCCCAGTTTACGGCCTCCCAAGAGCTGGGGTTACAGGTGCGCATGTCACCACACCCAGTCTTAACTACCATCTCAGTACACTCTGAGGACAGGGCCAGCATGACAGGCCTGGGGATCAAACCTAGGCTCATGTGCCTGCTTGCAGGGCTTTAATTTGATGAACTATTTGGTGGCCCTCAAACATAAAATTTTTGTGCATGAATCATTTTAAACCTATTGTATGACAGCTACTTGTGGACCTGTTTGCTGGTCTAAGTAGAAATACATAGGGGGCTGGGGAGATAGCTTAGTAGAATAAGCGCTTGCCTGGCAAGTGTGAGGGCATGAGTTCAATCCCCAGTTATGCCAAAAAAAAAAAAAGAAAAGACATACATGCTCTACATCCTGTCTTTTGTGGTCAATTGATGTTATGTAATTGTTTATGTTTTAGAGTTGCAGCAAACATTTTCTTTCTTAAATTTTTCATTGAAAGAAATAAATCTTTTCCTCTAATATGGGGGAAAAAAATCTTGTAATTTCCTTAGCTTCTGAGAGCCAGGTTTTAACCATAATTTTTTTTAAACCCAGTTCCGTAGAGCTGTGTAAAACATTCAGAAGATATTTAAAAGCATGGTACTTTTTTTTTTTTTTCAAAATCTATGTAACACTTTTTAATGTTACTAGGAGGCCAAATGATTTTAAAAAACTAAATATTAATTTCAATTGTTTCTTCAGTCTTTAAGAAAGCTACACATTTATTAAGTCATTAACTTCTCTGAACACCAAGTTACTGAAAGTGTTTGCTTTTTCTGTGTCTCACAACACACTGGCGAAAGGGTCAACTCGAGCTGACTTTGTTTCATCTGCTTAGACAATACTGTGATCTTTTTTCAATTTCTTGTTAAGAAACACCTCAGGTTTTTCTTTTCTTAAAAGCACTCTTTAATTTTAGCAGAATGATACAGTGAAAACAATCATTCCCATCTTGAAATACTAAATACCAGAGTGATTGTTGAACAATGGAATGTTTCCATTACTTTTGTCTTTCCGATGGTTTTTTGTGTCATTAATTTTTTAGTGCCAGCAGAGTATTGCAATATTCTAAAGTAAAACTCCTTTCACAATGAATCTCATCAATCTCATGGTCACTGTGGTTAGAGAGTAAAAGGCTTTCATAATTACAGATATTTCTGGTCTAAAGACAATGCTTTTGCAAAACTTATTTTTACTATTGCAATTACAGAAAGGGAGACACTCTGGGCACACTCATACAGCATAAAGTGACGGGCTCTCTGTAAGTGGTCAACAAATGTGGATTCTGATTAATCTCAGGTTGCTAGCTTGCAAATATCAATTCCTTCCAGTAGAGGTTCACATTTTATAAATTCTTTTAATAATGCTATTGTAACTTGTATGACAAAACTAAATAATTGATGCACTACAATATTTTTCAAAAAATATGAGAAAAAATCCTTTTGGTAAGAATCCATGACATTCTAAAGTCTCAGTTGTTAAACAAATTTACTATTTCTAATTCATGGTTGAGACAATACTGTTCAGTTTTCTAGAAAAAAAAAAAAAAACATTTTACAGAAGATAGCAAGCAAGGTTGGTGTTATAAATTGAGGGCCTCAAAATTCAGCCTTCTGAATTGATAACGCTACTGTATATTTGAGTATTAAGCATGGAAACAAGGACTTTGAAGGATCCTAAAGTTGGATGCTGAAGGACTGAAAAAAGTTGCATCTGTAAAAGACGCTCAATGTCTCTAAAAGTAATTGAGAAGGTAACTATAGGAAACTTTACCTAACTAATTTCATGCTTTTGGTACAGGATCTCACTACACAGCTCAGACTCACACAGTGATTCTCCTGTTTCAGCCTCCCCAGAGCTGGGATGACAGGCACACACCACCATGTCTAATCTTGGTGGCTGGCTTGGCGTGTGTGGGGTGTGGCTGACAGCATTTGGTCAGACATAGAACCCAGATCCTTGCACTTGCCTAGGCAGGCACTTAGACTGCTGAGCTAACTCCCTGGCCTTCCAAAACATGTTTAACAGACATCAGTATTGTCTCCAGCTTATCATGTGGTGACTTTCAAATGTAGCATAGCTAGGGCAGTACCTTTTTAGCAGTCATAAATAGCTTTTTGTTCCTGGGATGAAATACTTGACATGTACAATTTAAAGGAGAAAAATGTATTTTTGCTTATGATTTCGGATGGTACAGTCCATGACAGGCTGGCTCCAAGACAGGGAACATCACAGGGAAACCGCCTAATGAGGCAAATCTGCTTACTCCATGGCAGCTGGGAAGACGTGGGAGGAAGAGAGCCAGAGACAGGGGAAGAGGTGAGGATCAAATGACCCTCAGAGTCACATGCCACCAGCCTCCTGGGTTCCACCTCCTAATGAAACAGCAAGGTTATTTCCATGTCAGACCAAAAATTAGGAAAAATACCCGCAATGTTTTATTAATGAGACCAGCCATTGAACATGCTTCCCAGATTTTTATAGATCAGAAATCTGTCTGGGCCTGTTTTTTGCTTCATCTTGGCTTAAATATCTTTCTGGTTTCCCAGGCAACCTCGGTGGAATGCTGTGGTTGTTGACCCAAGCAATCATGGGCTGTCACCATGGTATGTTATGGCTTGGTCACTAGGATTCATGGTGACATATGGTTAACTTTTTTTCTGCAATTAGTTATGTTTTTCTCTAATCTCTTTTATGTTTACAACATATTAACAAGGATAGGGAAGGAGTGAAGGAGTGAAGCATCTGAGGCAGGATTTAACAAAGTTGACTCTGCCTAGTCTCTCCTATCTCTAAGGTGAATTGGAAGCTAAACTAGAGCTTCTCTGTCTAGGATAAAATTAACCCATTGAGAGGGCCAGCCACATAGCTCAGTGGACTAAAGTGCCTGCTTAGGCAAGTACAGAGACTGGGGTTTGATCCCTGGCATGCTGTGCCAGTCTCACCTGCAGGGCACACGGAGACAGCAACTGAGACTGGGCGTGGTGGCACATGCCTGTAATCCCAGTGCTTAGGAGGCAAGTCTGATTTGCATAGTGAGACCTTGTAGACCTTGTACTAAATACATAAATAAAATAAAATAAACCCATTGAGAAGCATCATCCCCTACACTAAGAGCCCATTTAACATTGAACTCATGGATGGAATAATCTATTGATGAGATTAATGCTCCCATGATCCAATTACTTCTTGCATTATACCTCTAACTATTGCTTTCCTGAGGAACAAGCCCCCAGTCTTGAGTCTCCAGATGACACTTCATATTAAACAATGATGTATGTCTGCCAACAGTTTTATAGGTTTAGAAGGTATTCAGAGATGTTGTATATGAGTAGATGATAACCAGACCTTTACGCAAACAATTTGTGGAAGGAGACAAAACAATTTTCTAAATAAGATTTTCAAAATAATTAATGTAATGAAATAAATGAACAGAAAAATCATCTTTGTTCTCCCCTTAATTCAGGTTTTTATTGAAGATTATGTCCAATAAAGCCATACGTGGAATTTATCAGAAATCTTCTGATCAAGGTAGACTGAAATTTGGGGGACAGTATTTATTTACTTTCTTTATTGAAAAAAATTTTATGTATTTGGTACAAGGTCTCACTATACAGCTGGGACTTGTAGTGTCCCTCCTGTCTCAGCCTTCCCAGCACTGGAATTACAGGCGTGCATCACCACACCTGGCTGGCTCAGTGGCTGGCTCAGTGCATCTGGGGTGGAACCCACATGGCATGTGGTACGAGGAATTCAACCCGGGTCCTTGCACTTTCCTAGGCAGGCACTTAGTCTGCTGAGTTATCTCCATGGCCAAAGTATGTATTGTCAAAATCATAATTTCATTAGATAACGTTAATGCACTATCAATTATTTGACAAACATTTTTAGAAATTATGAGTTCAAGTAAATTAGGTACCCTCACTTTAAATTTTATGCATCAACTCTTGCTTGTACACTGCTGCCACTTGCATTATTTTAGGGTTTTTATTAACATAATTTTATTTACTATGTTGATTGTATTTACTATCAGTTGTGGCACTTAAATGAGACGTCTATTCTTAATTATCTTAGGCAGCTATACTGTGGCTCAATTACTCTTCTCTCATTACTAGGACAAATATCAGACACCTAAAATAAAGGAAGAAAAGTTTTACTGAACTCATTACTAGAGGTTTCAGTCTATATTCAGGTAGCTTCAAGGCAGAGAGCAGCAGTTCATGGTGGCGGAACAGCAACAATGGCAACAGGCCAACCATGGCAACAGAGAGAGAGTCTGCCCCTCTGGCTCTCTTATATTGCATTCAGGTTATCTGCCCCAGGTTGGGTGTAGTACACACTCATAATCCCAAAGTACTGAGACCCATAATCCTAGCTTTGGATCACCCATAATCTCAATGGATCATGAGTTAATCTCAAACTCTAGAAATTACCACCCCATGACTGCATGAGGCTTTGGGGGGGTGTGGTTACAACTAAACAACAAACCATAACACACTGTAATAGCTATTTGTGCTAAAGGTAGGTAAAATAGTATAAAGACTTCAAAATATGAAATAATCCCTTGCTTTTTAATTTTGATTATGAAAAGCAATGATGAGAAAGCCAAGAAGAAAACACTGCTGAGAGATGCTGACCTTAAACTGGATTAAAACTTTGTTCAGGGGTAATTTAGACAATGCTTAAATCTGAGGAAAAGGTAGTATAATATTAGCCAAAAGTGGCAGGATAGTGTGTAAACCCCTATTTGTATACCAAATAACTATTTCTATTTGAACATCTTTCTCAGCTTTTTAATTATTTACTTGGCACAGGGGCTTTCTATGAAGCTCACAATCATAGTGATCCTCTTGTCTCAGCCTCCCTGCCTTGGGACAAAAGGCCTGTGCCACCACACCTGGTTTCAGGGTCTGCATGACATGCAGTGCCAGGGCTCAAACCTGAGTTCTTGCACTTGCCAGGAAGGTGCTTAGGCCGCCGCGCTATCTCCACAGCTCCTGAACATTGCTTTTATTGGTGCATTTCACCTTCCATACACATCAGGTAACTGTTTTGTTTTCTAGTTTAAAACAATTTAGTATTTATTAAGTAAACCGCATCCTTAAATGCCCATTTTCCATAATTAATGCCATATGGTCCTGTAGGTACTTACCAGAACTATTAGGCAAGAGAGAAAAAACAAAACAAATTATGTGCATTGAATTTGAAAAAAAAAATAAGGCAATAGTCAGTTTGTGAATGACATGGTCTTATATGCAGAAATCTAAAGATCTTCACTGAAAAGCTATTAGAAATAAGTGAATTCAGCAATATAGCACAGTAAAAATCAACATTTGAAATTAGTAGCATCATTATTATGACAATAGCAAAAGATCTGAAATAGAAATCATAATATGCAACCCCATTTAGTCTTGCATCAGCAACAAAATCCTAGGAATAAATTTACCTAGCATGTAAAATACCCCTACAAGTTAAAGGGGACAAATAAAAGTAGAAAGATATTTGAAGAATTATTATAGTTAAAATCTGTAAACTATCAAAAGTTACAGATTCAATACAAATTCCATCAAAGTTTCAAAGATAATCTTCACAGAACTCTACAAAATTATAAAATTTATGTGACATCACAAAAACTGAAATAACCAAATCCATCTTGAGGGGAATAAATGATGAAACATAAGACAATCTATTTCACTTCAAAGCATGCTATAAACCTATAGTAATCAAAATAGCATGGCATGCAATAAAAGCAGACATAAGACTGATTAAGTAGGACAGTAAGCCTAGAAATAATCCAGTTGATCTACCACAGCTCATTTGTGGCAGTGGCGATAAGAACACCCTGTAATATATGATACTTGGAAAATGGGATACTCATTCAAAAGAATCAAACTACATTCATATTTTTGACTAGTTGCAAAATTGACTCTGTGTGGGTTCAGTTTAGTGTTAGTTCTGAAACTATGAAAGAATTTGAAAAATAAAGGTCTGAAGAGAAACACTTTGAAGTGTAAGTAAGTATAGGCAAGGAGCTTTTGGGTAAGAGTGCAAAACCACAAGAAGCAAAATGAAAACAGACAAATGGGGTTTCACCATTTAAGAATCTTCTGCACAACAAGAAACAACAAATAGTGAGAAGGCAGCATACAGAGAGGAAGACTTCTTGGTACATAAGAGAGGAGATAGAAAAATACAGTGAATGTGTAAATTAAAATATTTGTTATGGTGAAAGACATATTGCCAAGGTCTCACCCAATTATTTCCCTTTGCTTCGAAAACATGCATCCCATCACTCTCTCCATTTTATGACGCAGTTCTGAAATTTTGGTGAAATGAATATCTTTAGTAGGGATGCAACCATTGCCTCAACTGGCTGAATCCATTTAAGATATTTACCTTTCATGGTCATTGTGACTGGAGAAAGAGCTAAAAGCTCCACCATGCCAGATCTAGTGAATGTGGATGAGGAAAAATAATTATTTTACCAGAATATCTTCTTCTTCTTACTGGGATGATTGTGCTACTGTAATTGTTGTCTGCATTTCCATGATAAATAATGATGTTATTCTTCATGCACCTATTGGCTATTAGTGTGCTTCCTTTGGAAAAACATCTAAATAGGTCTATGTCTCTATGACCTAGTAAGGCTGACAAAGGAGGATCCTTGCAAGCTCGAGACCAACCTGGTCTACAGAGTGAGCTCAAGGCCAGCCTGAACTTCTTAGTGAGACTCTGTCTCAAAAGCACCCCTCCCCCCAAAAATGACCTGGAAGAATTTGAGAGAAGAATAGTGGCTGTCAGAGGAAAGCGGGAGAAGAAGGTATGAAGACAGGTGAATCAGTAGCTGCCGACTCACACACAGGCAAAAGGAAGATGCTCTTGAGTGCTTTGAGTATAAAGAATAATACACTGTACATCTCAAAAATCAGGAAGGATCTTTAAACATAATGGAATGGTGAATGTTCTAGGAAGTAAATGTGTTTAATCTAATTGAAATACTAAACAATATATAAATCTATCAAATATTCTATGGTACCTTCATTAATATGTGAAATGTTTGCTTTTATATGACTTAAAAAGTAAATAAAACATAAAAAATACCTTGAAAATACTGCCAATGTATTGAACACATATCTACACAGATTGAGCTCAGTGATCCTCCTGTTTTTCAGCCTCCCAAGTGCTGGGATTACAGGCACTCGCCGCCACACCCAGTCTCAGTTGCCCTCTCAGTGCTTTGGAGCAGCAGCAGTGGGGGGTGTTGGGGGAGGGAGGTGGTGGCAGGGAGCATGGCATGCTGGGAATTGAACTCTGGTCTCTGCTTCTGCCTAAGCAGGCACTTTAGTCTGCTGAGCCATCTGGCTGGCCCTGAGTATATTTATCTTCCTATAAATTTCTATTAGTTTTTGGAAGCAGCAATTAATGTTTAAAAATTTTAGTTTGATCAATTTTATATATTTATTTCTTTAATCTGAGCAGCTATATTGAAGGCAGCAATGTGCTGCCTTCCACAGTTGAATACCTATCATCTTTTTAAAAAATTTTTGTATCATTTCTTATGTCTTATCTACTATTTTTCTACTGTTATTAAAATAAATTGATAAAATTTAAAAATAATTTTTTTTCTGTACAGTGCATCAACTTGAAGAAATAAGAATTGCTATGATTTGTTTCTAGTTGTCCCTCAAGCCTCATGCACTTATGGGGTGGGCTTCTAGAGTTTGTGACTAATTCTATTCTTGTTTTCATTATTTCAGTCAATCCCATTTTCTCTTGCTCTTTGCTGTCTCCATGATAGGCTGCCCTCTGCCATGTGCCACTCTGCCTTGGAGCCAGCTGAGTATGAACTAAAACCTCCACTAACTGTGAGCTAAATAAACCTTTCCTTCCTTCACTTTGAGTGTTGGGTATTTTGGTCCAGCAATGAGAAAAGAGTTACTGAGGCAAAATTTGGTACCAGAGAAATGGGGTTGTTGCTGTTATTAAACCTGACCACGTGCATTACAAGCTTTTGGGAATGGCTTATGGGAAGGGATAGGAAAGTTCAGAGATGTTGCCTACAAGAGAAACACTGGAATAGCTTCAGCTGTTGTGTATGCAAGATTCTGGTCAGAGCTCAGAACAATAAAAAGTCAACAGAAATGCTACCTGTAAAGACCAGGCTAGGGAGGTTTCTGATGGGAATAAAAAAATGCACAGGTTATTGGCCTCTAGATGATTTATAATAGGGCTTGGCAGGAAGTTCATCTGAATTTGCTCATGTCCGGAGAATTTGCCTGAGACTGAGATTAAGCATGGAGGACTGATTAATCTGGTAAAAGAAATTTCAAAGCAGTTGAATCAATATTCACGTAGTGGCATGGCTACTGCCAGGGACTTTTAACCAGATTTATGTTGAAAATCAAGAACAAAGAGCTTAGCAGGATGATTTAAAATGTTGTGAGTTTGGCCACAAAGGAAGCTCCAATAAAGTGGTGGAATGCAAAGATAGAGCTGAGAGGATCTCCTTTGCTGGGAAGGAATAAGAGAATAAAAAGGATGGCCTGAGGGCATCTTAGGAGGTGGCAGGTCTCCACCCTTTGCAGCTTCAGATTTTCAAGAGTAAAAGACTTTGCCTTGAGAAGAAAGCCACAGAGCCCACGTTCCAGAAGGGAGGCAGTGGCCACCCCAGGTTCCCGAATGGTGCTGGCGTGGAGATTTGTTTCTCAGAATCACAGTAAGAGTGTCAGTAATCCGGACACTCGACCCCTACCTGCAGGAGAGGAAAGCCTGGAGACTGTTCTCACTGGCAGCAGACCTTGGCATCACGCACATCATGTACATCATGTTGACTTTAGGTGCTTGCAGAACGCTTCACAAGTGTAAGTGCAGAGTGCTGAGAATGCAGGAGCTCTGAGGTTAAGAAGGCTTCCACCTTGATTTCAGAAGAAGGTCTGGGAGGCCGGGCAGTGTGCCCCTGAGAGGGCAGGTGTGAAGCAGAGAGTGAGAAGCTTGATGTGCAGTGGACACTCCAGAAGTTTGGAAAATCCAAGATCATCTATGTGAAACTTCAAGGAGGGAGCAATGTCAGCCTAAGAAAGAAGCCAAGGGAGCAATCACCAAGGGTGCCATGGGGTGGAGACACATGGAGGGCACAGGTTGCCACAGATTGCTTTGGGTGTTCCACAAGGAACTGTATGACTTAATGTTCACCTTTCTGGATCTTGGGCTTGCTTTGGTCCCAAATCCTGCTGTTCGTACCTTTTGGAATGGTAATGTTTATCTTGTGCCATTGTCATTAACTTTTATTTGTACAGCGACTCATAGCTAAGATTTGGAATTTGGACTTTTCAGCAATGCTGAAACTGTTAGGACTTTGGCAGCTCTTAGAGAGAGACTAAAATGTCTTTTGCACAAAGTGATGCACACGGCACTTTGGTGGGCCAGGAGCGGAATGGTATGGTTTGTGTCTAGTTGTCCCCCAAAACCTCATGCAGCTGTGGAGTAGAATTCTAGAGTTTGTGATTAATTCATGATCCAGCGCTGGAATTATGGGTGTGAGTGCTATACCTGGCTTGGGGCAGGTACCTTCAATGCAGTGTAAGGTAGACAGACTTGCTCTCTGTTGCCACTGTTGCTGCTCCTCCTCCCGTAAGTGGCTGCCTCTGCCCTGTGCCACTCTGCCTTGGAGCCAGCTAAGTAGGAGCTAAAACCTCCCAGTAACTGTGAGTAAATAGTCCTTTCCTTCCCTCATTTTGGGTGTTGGATATTTTGTCCCAGCAATGAGAAAAGAGTAACTGAAACAAGAATATATATTATGTAGTAACTGACAGATTTTTTAAAACAATGATTATTTTTACAGTCCTTGCCTTTATCTTTTCCTATACATTTACTAAATTAGAAATATTTGTGCTTCACAAGTGTAAATAACTTTATATAGTATTTTAAATTTAAAATAAGAAGGAAAAAATGGAGTTTGACAAAATTCCAAGGCTATCGTACCTTACTTTATTTGTGTGTATAACACTTCTTTTGCCTTTTCCAAAGCAGATATCCATTCTTTATTTAAACCTACATTCATTAGTTTATCTTTATTATCTTGTTCTATGTTTAAGATGCATAAATGTTGGAAATTTTTAAAGAATTTTGAGAGCTTTCTTTTATGCCAAAAACCAAATAGCATTCTTTATAGTCTATATTCCATGTGATTTTTTTTTTTTTTTTTTTATGGCTGGCTCAGCCTGCCCTGGTGGTGGGGCTGGCACACCCTGTGGTACTGAGGATTGAACCATGGTCCGTGCAGTTGTCTAAGCTTTCCTAAGCAGGCGCTTTAGACCACTGAGCCATTTTACTGGCCCTCCATGTGAATTTTTAAGTATGATAAATAAAATAAAAATGTATAACTTTATTAGTCTTTGAATTTTGAAACTCTACTATGGATAGCATTCAAATGTTATACTTAAATAAGCCTGTGTGTGTGTGTGTGTGTGTGTGTGTGTGGGTGTGTGTGGTATCAGGGATCAAACTCAGGACCTTACACTTGGCAGGCAGACACTCACACTGCTGGGCTATCTCCCCAGCCCTTAAAATGAGTCTTGAAATATGTAATATTGTGTTAAGTTTTGGCACTAATAACTGAAAATTGTTTCCAATATTTAATGTAACTCTCTGCTATCAGAGAACATACTAGTGTTACTAATGATGAAAATTTTATATTACTGTTGTTAGAACTGCCATTTTCCCCTTTAACATTTCTGTGTTTGTAAGTAGAGGTGAAAGAGAACATTTATATCAAGGACGGCTATTGTATAGGATGAGAAGTTAGGAGAGAAAACCCTGCCCCTTTAAACATGATGGCACTCACGATGCAAATGAGACTAGGAATGTTTTCTTCCCACTTAAGAATCTGGCTACCAAATTAAACACGGACTCATAAAAATCACTGAAGGATAATGAAAAACTGTTCAAGAAATAAGCCATTCACACAGAATAGAAAACGTTTCTATTTGTTCTCTACATACATATAAAGGAGACAAAATTTCGTCTTCGTAAACTTAGCCTTGCCACTCTGCACTATGAATGTCACATTTCCTCATAACATCAGAGATAGTTACATCTGACCTTCAAATGTTCTTTCAAGGTGAGGCACAGTGGCTCACCTGTCGTTCCCAGTATGCAGGAAGATGGACCAGGCATGCTGCTTGAGTCTAGGGATTTGAGGCCAGCCAGGACAACAGAGTGACACCCATCTCAAAAAATAATGCTTTCCTCTTAACAGTCTTCGTGTTCTAAAGGCCAGCGGTCACCGCCTTCTCATGTTCACTTGCTCATCCCCACAGGAGGGTTTATTAGTGCTTTCTGCCCCTAGAGTCCATGTGACAACCTACCTCTCACTTTCCTTGAAAGTTACTGGTCATCGACAATTTCTTTTCCTGAATCAGTCTGCTATGTGGACCTTAAATATTAAGTCACAGTTTTGGAGTTTTTTCCTTCATTATATAATTTCCTTATATTTAACTTGAAATAACACCTGTGTTCAGATTCTTAATTGTCTACATCCATCTTGGGAGACCATCTGGACTCAAATATTGAGTTCTTTACCACACACATTATTCAGTTGAATAATAGGGATCTGAACTGTAGCATCTCAACTATAAGACATTTGGGTTTACTCCATTCAAGTTCTTATACTTACACACAAGCTGAATTATCTTACAAGTGATGGTACCTAGAACCAAGGGGGAGTATAGGTGAAATCTAGGATGGATTTTTGATTAATCTCTTCCTTCTTCCCTAAATCTAATTAGTCATGGAATCTCACTGACTTGACTTCGTAAGTGGATCTGAGGTCTCGCCATCTCCACTGTCCCTCCCACATGCCTGAAGTGTGGAAGCACAGCCGCATAGTGCACCCCTCCACACATGGGCTCTACCACTCATTCTTCAAAGAGACAGCATGAGAGTCTAAGTTAAATCAAATCACTCTTTTGCTTAAATACTTCAGTTTTACTAAATTCAATTTCTCTACCGCGGTTCAGTAAGCCCTCCACACACAGCTCGTGCACATCTAATTTCTAGCATCTTCCAGACCTCTCCTGTCTTCCATCTTTGAGTCCTCCTGACTTTCTATGTCCTGAAGATGCCCAGCATGCTTTAGTCTCAGCATCGTTGTACTCACTGTTCTTTCTATCTGGAATGCTCTCACCCAGACATCATAATATCTAGTTTTCAGT
Organism: Capromys pilorides; assembly: GCA_004027915.1. Lineage (NCBI taxonomy): Eukaryota > Metazoa > Chordata > Mammalia > Rodentia > Capromyidae > Capromys > Capromys pilorides. Next base: position 17,144 of record PVKN010011750.1, read on the forward strand.
CCCTGGAAGGCTTTTTTTTGCTGCCTTCCGGTGATCACCACAGCCTCACCACATGTTCTTCCCTGACTTAAGAGGCCTTGGGTCTAATATGACATCCGCATCTGGTTGTTACACAAACACTACCTAATTCAACAAGGATTTAAGGGCTGGGGAGATAACTCAGAGGCATAAGCCCCTGCCTGGCAAGTGCAAGGTTCCAAGTTTGATCCCTGGTACCAAATAAAAAAAAAAAAGAAACAGGTATATGCTTTAGCCGGGCGTGGTGGCGCATGCCTGTAATCCCAGCACTTGGGGGGCTGAGGCAGGAGGGTCAGTGTGAGTTTGAGACCAGCCTGGGCTACAAAAGTAAGCTCAAGGCCAGCCTGAACTGCATAGCGAGACCCTGTCTCAAAAAGAAAAAAAAAAAAAAAAAAAAAAAAGGATTTAAACAAAATCACAAAACGTGAGGAGTGTGTTCATATTGGTGTGTGAACACTTACTAAAGAAACGTTTAGGCCTCTTATTAAATTCTTAAAATATAAGCTTTTTGAACAGTTTAGAAATTTTTAAAAATCCAAGGATCAGCCAGATAGTTTAGCGGACTAAAGCGCCTGCCCAGACAGAGCACAGGGACCAGTGTTCCATCCCTGGCGTGCTGTGTGGGCCCCGCCCCTGGGGCACGTGGTTGAGACTGGCATAGTGGCATGCTTCTGTAATCCCAGCACTTGGGAGGTTGAAAACAGGAAAATTACTATGAGTCTGATCTACGTAGTGAGACCCTGTAGACACTGCAGACTGTGTACCAAATATATATTTTTTTTAATCCAGAAAAATTAAACTTAAATTCTCTATCATTTTCATTTTCCAATTTACATTTTTTTGAATGGCATTCTAGTTAGGCATACTGGTGCACACCTGTAAATTCAGCAATTGGGAGGCTGGGGCAGGAGGATCACCAGGAGTTCAAGGCCAACCTGGACTGCAGAGGAAGATACTGCCTCAAAAATAAATAAATAAACAAACAAATAAGTAAGTAAATAAATAAATGACATTCTGTCATTGATAAGTTGACCACTTTTTGTTCATTAAATTATAGTAAAAAATCACTTCAAGGCAAATAGTCTTCTATACCAAAACAAAAATTAACCTAGAAATGTAAAACTCCAGTCATTATAAACATACTATAATTGTACACCGTTAAGCTCAGAAGTTTAAAACAGTTAACTGTGAATTAGAGAGTTATAATTTCACTGATGAATTCTCAAGGCACAAAACCAGGGGTCATATCCTATAGATTTTAATATAAAACTCTTCTCAGGGAGTTCCACTTGAAAACAGAGAAGACAGGTTGTGAATTAATAGTCATAAAATTCACTGTTCTATGAACTCCATATTGAATTAATAAAAGAAATATGAGTCAGGTTAGTGAGAGGGGAAGGTATATTTTCTAGTTTGTTAAAGACTAAACCAGCATCACCTTTTCAGAAATACATGAATTCTGCAATTTTTCTCTGTATTAACTATTTTCAAAGAAAACACTTTTACTACTAAAGTTGAGTAAAATTTAAGTAAGATAAACTATTTGGGATTAGGAAATTCTAGGAAGTGGAATGCTACCAGAGGCAAATGCACAGTCAATTTTACTGATTCACGTATTGTGTTAGGGTCACACATTCTGTGAAACTAGATGTTTAATGTTCTGTTGGAAGAAATTACCAAGGGACTTGGGTTCAGGATGCCTTGATCCCATCTCACAGAGGAGAAAGCTGAGTTTCAGACATGACAAATGACAAATACGGAGCACTTGGAGTTCCGATCAGGCTGCCGGACCGAACTTCAGTGACAGGACTGATTAGCTGTGTGACCTTTTGCAAGTCGCTTAAATTCTCAGCCTTCAAAAATTGTGTCCCCATTTGTAAAAGGAAGGATAATATCACTTCTGCAGATTATTTTGTGAGTAAGTCAAGTGGTACATATGAAAGTATATGGGCAGAGTACCTATTTACTAAATGTTATTTAATGGGGGCCGTGAAGCCCTAGTTGTAACCCAAATCCTTTATTTGTCACCCTGGTTCAATCTCCATGATAGCAGCTCCTAGTTTGCCATTTTTATGATAACAGTTAGCTTGCTGTTATTTTGTTGGCAAGCTTGGATTTCTCCCACAACAGTTACTTCTGGTTTCTCCCTTTTAGAAAACACACTTAAGTTACCTTGAGCTTGAAAAGAAGTTGACATCAAATTGCTAGGAGCAACAAAATAAGAATTGCAAAACTGTGGAGGATCTGGCAAGAAGGGAAACACAGGGTCAGTGTAACATCATATGGAGATTACTTCAGAGATTCAAAGTAAAATCACCATATCATCCAGCAATTCCATTTGAGTATAGAATACAAAAGACATGCAGTCCATATGTTGAAGAGACATTTTCATTCCCATGTTCATTGCAATACCGTTCATAATAAGCATGGAAATACAGTGTCCAGTGTCTAATGAACAAATGAAGAAAATGTAGTATAGATGCATAGTGAAATACTATTAGACCAGTAAAAATGAAATGACTTTATTGGGGACAATGTGAAGGGAACTGGATATCTCAGTAAGTGAAATAAGACAAGCGCAGAGACAAGCGATGCATGAGTCTCCTCAAATTAGAGCCTCAAATGTTGATTTTATGGAAGTTGAAAGTAGATTCAAGGCCTGTAGGGACAGGGACAGCTTGAGGGTGAAATGAAAAAAGGCTGACTGGTAGGCACTAAGTTATGATTAAGTATCCAAAAAGTATTTAAAAATTTACAGACCAAAAAATAGATAGTTGGAAATGCTGCAATCAATATGTTGAAAACAATATTATTTAGTTGTTTAAAACAATTATTAGGGCTATATATTTAGGAAGAGAGAAAACAAAGTTATTCTGCTTTTGTAAAATGTATTTGTTTTTAATTTAACTACCTAAAGAAGTTTGATCTCAAAAATTAGAATTTGTAGGCACAAGGGCTGGCCAGATAGGTCAGCAGGCTGAAGCACCTGCTTAGGCAGAGCACATTGGCTGGGGTTCGATCCCTGGTGTGCCATGTAATTCCAGCACTTGGGAGGCTGCAAACAGGAGGATTGCTATGAGTCTGAAATATGTAGTAAGATCCTGTATACCCTGTACTAAATACAAAAAAAAAAAAAAGAAGAAAAGAAAGAAAGAGAAAGAAGAAAGAATTCATAAGCTCAAAATTGTCATCAGTTTCTTATAGGATGAGAATTTAGATGTATATTTGAATGGTCTACATTACAGATAGTATTTTTCTTGTTGAAATGATCTTTTTTCATTTTCTCCATAAATTTCATGTGTATTTTACTTTCTTTGAAGTTTCTCCATCCAATTAAAGTAAGGTTTTATCTGCGATTGAACATAAAAAGTAAGGCATCTACAAGCTTTTCAACGTTTTCTCAAAACTTCTGACCGTTTGTTCTTTTTCCATTTTTGCCTTCTATAATCTGCTACCTTAAAATTAGAAAGCACTCGCTTGAGAACCTCTGCTTTTACCAACCTTCTCAAAGTTCAGCCTTGGAGGAACATCCTGAGAAAGAGCTCCTGTGACGGGGAGGCGACCGGGAGGTAACGGGGCTGCTGCTACTCAGGCTGCAGCTGGCTGTGGCTGCCGCCCGACTGTGTTCTGCATCGTCCAGCACTCCCGCGCTGCGCGAAGCCCATGGGCTCCTCCAGAGAACTAAGGCGTCTGGGACCAGTGCCTGGGCGTGGGCTGCACTCCGAGCGGACGGCAACGCGTTAGAAAGTAAAATGATTACAGCATGTCATTTGCAGGAACACTGGGCATAAGATAATCAGGTATGATGAATGCAGGAACATATAAATAAAGCTCTTACACTGAGAATTCCAAATATCACTGAAGAAAAACAAAGATAAAAACATGGAGAGGCATAATCCTCACAAAGGCAACATTTTACTACCAAGATGCAACTTTCCCCAAATTGAGCTCTTGATTCAGTGGAATATTGCTTGAAATATCTGTAAATTTTCAGTAAAAAATACCAAGCTGATTCTAAATTTCAAATAGGATGATAAAATTAGCAAAATTACTTTGAACAGAAGGAGATGAAATTATTATAAAAATTACTTCGAGAAGAAAAATCAGTGTTGGAAGTCCAACACCATGTGGACTACATATGTATAATATAGCTATATAATAACAGGGTGGTGTTATATATGTAATAATATGTGTAATAT
>PVKN010011751.1:0-21363 GCA_004027915.1 Capromys pilorides
TTAAAGTTTAAAAATATTTTGTTTCAGCTCCTTTTACAATAAAAAGCTCAGCCTATTTGGTAAAGCATCAAGTATCCAGAAATCCTAACATTTAAGCATGGATTTTATAATTTTCTCTCTCCTTCTTCCTCTCCCCTTCCCCCTCCCCCTTCTCCCTCCCTCTGTCTTGAGACAGGCTCTCATTTTGTAGCCCATGCTGTCCTTGAATTCATAGAAATCCTCTGCCTCAGCCTCCCAAGTGCTGAGATGGCACCACACCAGGTAAGAGCAACTTCCTCACATATTTAAAAAAATTTAAAACATTTTTATTTATGTATTTGGCACAGGGTCTCACTACACAGTGCAGACACATAGTGACCCTCCTGTCTCAGCCTCTCCAGCACTGGGATTACAGGCATGTACCACCACACTTGGCTTTGGTGGCTGGCACGGTGCCAGCCTGCGTGGTATGTAGTATCAGGGATTAAACCTGAGTCCTTGTGCTTGCCAGGCAGGTACTTAGACCACTGAGCTATCCCCCCATCCAGTGTGTGTGTGTGTGTGTGTGTGTGTGTGTGTGTGTGTGTGTGTGTTAAAGCCATAGCATAAAATTTCACTTTTAGAATTTCTAAGAGTACAGGTCCACAGTGTTAAATATATCCATGGACTGAAGGTAGTTCAGGGGCAGAGTGCTTCCTCAGCTTGCACAAGGCGTTGGGTTTAATCCCCTGTATTAACAATGTTTAAACAATTGTGAATCAGAGCTCCAGAAGTTTTACATCCTGTAACTCAGAAGCTGCCCCATTAAATAATTCCTATTGCTCCTTCCTCTGCTCCTTGCTAATCACCATTCTCGTATGTTTTTATCAATCATATTAGGCGAAGTAGCTGATGTAAGTGGAAACACACAGAATTTGTCCTCTGGGACTTGTTTCACTTAGCATAACAACCCCAAGGTTCATCCATACCATATTGTGACAGGCTGTCCTTCCTTTTTAAGGCTGAAAAGTGGTCCACCGTCTGCATACACCATCTTTACGCCACCCACTGGCCAGCACTGGACTGTTGCCACTTCCTGACTGCCATGAGCACTGCTGCTATGAGCAGAGGAACACAGAGATCTCTGAGATCCTGTTTTCAATTGCTGGGCTTTTTTTTTTTTTTCCAACTTTGATATAAAGGCTTCAATCCAGGGCCTTCATATTGGGCTGCATCCCCAACTCTTTTAAAATATTTCACCTTTTATTTTGATTTTTTTGTTTTTTGGCGGGACTGGGTTCGAACTCATGACCTTGTATTTGCCAGGCAGGCACTTGTGCCATGGAGCCATCTCCCCAGCATCTCAACTTTTATCTTGAGATACATAAGGTCTCACTAAAGTCACTGAGGTGGAGCTCAAACTTGGTATCTTCTGCCTAACTGTCCCAGAGTGCTAGGATTACAGGTATGCACTATCACACCCAGCTTACTCTGGGTCATATAGGATATACACTAAATATTATAGATAAGCATATTTTCTAACACTTGGAAGAAGCTCCATGTTTTCTATTCCCATTAAGTGTGCAAGGGTTCCGATTTCTCTGTGCTCCAACATTTGGCACCTTCTGTTCTATTGAGAGTAGTCATCCTAAGGGTGCCAGGTGACACCTCTTGGCTTTGATTTGCATTCCTATTATGACTAGACATGTCTAGTAACTTTTCAGATACCTGCTGGCCATATGTTTACCATCTCTGGGGAAGAAAACTTTTTGAGACAAGGTCGTGCTATGTAGTTCAGGCTGGCCTCAAGCGCAGCTGAAAGCAATCTTCATGCCTCAGATTCCTGAACCCAGGGCTTCAACGCATTGTGAGCTTTGCCTGCTTCTATCTTAATATGCTCAACCAACTGTAGCCCTCTGCAACCCCCTAGAAGGAGCAAGAGTGCATGGCGGAGGGAGGCTGCTTGTGGCTGAAGCACTGACTACCCACTTCCTGACCATGTTGGCTGCTTTTGTGATCGTGCTGAGTGATGGAAAGCATAGAAGCAGAAAAGAAGAGAAAACTGATTGATTAGGAAAAATTAAGAAATTAGCTTTAAAAAAAACATCAAAAGCAGCAGAGAAGGTTTAACAGCACTGCTGTGGCTAATAATATTCTGTGGTAGATAGCTCTATGATGCTGTTCTGAAGAAGCACACAACACATTCACCTCAGGGAGAATGCTCAGAAAAATTTTCCACATGAAATTTCCTATGTGAAAAGCTCAAATATGCAAATTCTAAAAACTATTCATTATATTTTTCTCCCTAGGAGGTATGATTTTAAAGACTAAGACAAAGACTTTCTTACTACTGTCTTTGTGTCTAAATTGCTCTTTTAGGGGAGCACTACCATGGATTGAACTCAGCCTTCACACTGAGCTACATCCCCAACCCTTTTTAAAACTTATTTTGAGGGCCAGGGAGATAGCTCAGTGGCCTAAGTGTCTTCCTGGCAAGCACAAAGTCCCAAGTTTGAACCCTGGTCCCCACTACACACCAAAAAAATTCATAAAAATTACTTTGAGACAGGATCTCACTAAGTTGCTAAGTTGCCTAAGCAGGGCTCAAACTTACAAATCTCTCAGGTTCCTAGAGTGCTGAAATTACAAATGCCATGATGCCCAGTAAATCTTTGTGTCTAAAAGCTATGATTTTGAGTTGCTTTTCTACTTTATATGCTTCCTGTGGGTTTGTCTTGCCCTGTGAAGCTGTTCACTGAATGCCCTTTTTCTCTCACTTTACCACCAGACTTGATCCTCTGCTTGCAGAACTGGAAGGATCAACTACACAAGCGAGGCTCTAGGTGTGAGAGCCCCACCCAAAGCTTGACCACTTGGCTCTTATCAAGTATGACCTTGGGATCACAGATAAGAGCCAAGTATTTCCTCAGTAGCAAACATGCAAAATCTATTTTAAACAAGTGACATTCCTAAGAGTTATTTCTAAATAACAACAAATTCTGCATGGTCTAAACAAATTAAAAAAATAGCACAAGATACTACTAAACACCACAACATTGCATTCCAATTTCCTGTTGAAAGCAACAGAAGTACTTTAACTCCTGCAGCACTCACAGGCAGGAGAAATCTTCACTACACATATACCTGGGTCCAGGGCCAGCCAAGTAACACGGGTCTCTCACAAAAACACCATCTTCCTCCAAGAATGCACCCTAGAAACACAAGAAAATCACTGCATTATTACCAACAAATGAGAGTTTAAAATTACCAAAATAATGGACACAGAAGGGGAATGAACACTGCAGGGACCACGGCCGCACTCCCTCACACTTCACCACTTAGTCTTGAAAGTTCCACTAGGTCCTGTGAACCCCATTGCACTGACAAGGAAGGGCACCCAAGGTGTACAGTGGCAGTCAGGGTTTAAGCTTCGGTCTGTTTCACCAGACACCTGCCTTAGCAAAGATATTTCCCAAGTAAGGGAAGTTTGATGGCGATTATCTCCATAGTTCAGACAGCTGGCACCTGTGACATATGATGATGATCACAAATTCAATGAGCCATGCTTCTGAAATTGCAGCAGAGAAATAGGGGAGTGACCAGGCAATTATTGAATTCTGCAAAATCTCAAATGTGCTGAATTGAAGTTAGAAAAGACAAGAATTAGGTTTATAGTCAGATTATAGTAAATTCTCTCTGGGAAAAATCTCACCTCCATGTGATATGAGAAACTGGGAGCTTTTCAGGAGTAGCTTCTGTTCTTAATAAGGGTACATGCTGGTATCCTGAAAAGGTTTACAGTGTAAACTGATAATGTAAAATCTATTCCATCTGCTCTCATCCAAGATGAAGATGACTAATGTTGTCATTGATGAGAATATATTCAACTCTCAATTTGTATAATAGGGCACACAGAAAACAAAATTAATCCCTGTGTGTTGTCTAAGCTTTACTATTTTATTTCATCATTTGCTCTGTCCAAAGGGCTAACTGCTTTTCATCCTGTTGCTCTTTTTTGCCCTGAATCAGTGGTGGAGGTATTAATAAGCAATGAAAAGAGCAGACAGAGAAGAAACAACCAATTAGATACTAACAAAAGCAGCTGCCCTTTATTGGGCATAGATGTTGCCAGACACTACTGAGTACACTGCAGTACAAAAAAGTATGTATCTAGAACATTAGACACTTGAAATTTATTTTATGATTTACTCTTTATAACAATGTAATTGCAACCCAGAGAAGTATCTAGCCCACAGTTAAAAAAGCTGGGATTCCAGCTAGGATTTCTTCAAAGCCCAAAAGCTTTCCATGAAATTTCAATAGGTTAAAAGGAAGCTGAGATGCAATCAGACTTGGATAAAAAAAAAAAAAAAACAACTCCAAATGTTTTGATTTACTCAAAAATATCACTCTAAAGAATGAGAATTCCTATGTTCCAGAAAGCTTATGTTCTTCCCTTCCACTTTTCTTCCACGATGGGAATGTGCTCCTAACGCAGTTAGGTTTAAATATGTTGTCACACTCTCTAGGCCTTTGTATTTCACCATGAAAATGACTTTAACATTTGTGTTCATACAATCTGACCCCTGGAATATTATGCACAAATTGATATTTATGTGAGTATGTATAAAATAAAAGAAATAAAACACAGTAACAAGGTATTGAGAAAAAATTTAAATTTCTTGCCGATTAAAATACCATTTGGACATAAGGAAAATACCTCATAAGCCTAGCAAAAGGTCAAGGAACGTAAATTCCTATTGGTTTTTCTTGCTTTAATTTACATATGTAACAAACATGCACAGGATTTTTTTTTTTCTTATCTCTCTTTTTAATTACAAAACTAACAGCTGTTAGAATCTTTTTTTTTTTTTTTCTGTTTTCTTTTCCAGGCTACAAAATACTCTGGGGAGATACATTATAATTTAAAATATATAACATTGCACAAACAACCAAAAGATTAATTAAACTAAAGAAATAATTACAAAGAGAAAAAAAAACCCATCCATCAAAAACAGACTCAGCATCTTCTCCTCCCATCCCTTACCGAAGGTCTGAACTGCAAGTACTCACTACTCCCCGTCCCGCCCATCCCTCTGTCACTGCGAACATGGCCTCTATGTACAAGAATCACCAAAGCAGCACTGCAAAGCACCAGGGTCTCCAGGAATTGCTGCTGCCCTCACTGCCCTGAGCGAAATACAGCTTCACCACAGTGGAGGGTGACAGGCTGGATCTGTCGCTAAGGCAGCCTTGAAGGAGCCCACCGAGGCCCAGGGCATTTTCCCAGTGCATCCTCTTGGAAACAGGGGGCACAGACAGAGAGCTGGGCTTCCTAGGCAGTAAGTACTCACCTTTGCTCACTGCTCTGTACCACGGAAGCTGCCTCGTTACCTACTTACAAGGGAGTCGGGGTGGGTAGCTGCTTAGACCAGATATTCTGTCAGGCAATGCACAGAAGGGTCTTAAGTGGCCCATTTCCCTCTTGGGGAGGGAAAGAACTGCAAGAGTAGAACCTTGCAGTGGCACAGCGGGGCTAAGGACTTGGGTGCATCTGATATGAAGAAGCCCTGAAACTATGGGGTCATCCCCATGTGGGCTGAAGAGAAGGAAGGAGGTGAGTCATGTATGGTTTGATCTCTAGATTTTGAACCCCAAGGAGCCCTTCCAGTGGAAAATTCTGGAAGAGGGAGATTTCTGAAAGACAAAGTTCCCAGAAATGACTACCTCTTACACACTGGAATAGGAACCAAACCATGCTCGCCAACCCTGTTTAGCCACGGGCAGGTGGCATGGCATCGTTGCCTGCTTATTAAGAGTGCTAGAGCATACTGCTTCTGCTTCCTCCAAGAAACTGGTGATAAAGCTTCTCTACACGCAGAAGGGCCAGAGTTGTCCCTGGGACTTGCAGCAGGAGTCCTCAGGAGCAGCAGTGTTCAGCAGACAAGTGTAGGCTCTTGGTGGTGGCGTAGGGGTCCCCTCCTCACATCATCCTAAGGTTGGCACAAGTCAGAGTTCTGGGCTTGGATTTGGAGAGCCCCTTCCCAGGTGTGAGCAGAGGCCTTTTGGGGGACATTCTCGGTATCATCCAGGACTGGGCTGAGACGAGCCAGGGAGGTGGGCAGCAGCGTGGTGGGGCTGTCACTATGGCTCACTTACTTCCAGTCCTCCCACTCTACATCTTCCAGCTCACCAGAGGCATCCACTTTGGAAAGGGCCATCTGAACCTCCTCTTCAGTCATGTCCAAGTCACAGTCCTCCCAGTCCTCACTGATGTCTATGCTTGAGCCTTTCTTGCCATTGTTGGAGGGTGTAGACTTCCCTCTGTCCGAGTTCAGCTCAAACACTCTTAAGTCTGTGGGCACCTCCTCCCTCAGAGTCTCTACTCTGGCAGGAGGCCTGGGCTCTGGCCCACTAGGGCAGCCAGCAGGGGTTAGGGACCTGGAGGAAACCGGAGGCAGAAGTCCAGTCTCGCCTTCATCCACAGCCGGGCCCTGTTCCTCCAAGGATGCCTCCAGTAGCTTTTGAGACAGTCTTTGGGTAGCACCAACACCTCAGGTACTGTGTGTGACAAGGTTGGCAATCTGTGTCACGAGAAAGATGCTCTCACTGCTCTTCAAAGGAGTCACCTCTGCCGGAGGCTCAACTGGGAGCACTGGAGTCTCTTCACAAGGGCTTGGTGGGCCAGGTCCTCTCTCAGGGAATGTGGAAGTTTTGGTCATAAGAACTTTCACTTCTTTTGGAGATGTGGGTGGAATACCCATGAATTCCTCTTCGTCTTCCTCACAGCCAGGCTCTTCAGAGAGGCTCTGTTCTGCCTGCTGCTTCAGAGCATCTCTGGGCTTGTTCCTGCTCTAGCTGATGGACTTTATGGAAATACCGATGCCAGAATTCTGAAGGGGAAACAGCTTCTGGAACCATTTTGGTGTAGAGGGCCCGGATGGAGGGACGGCCTGCAAGGAGCTCTGAGATTTCTCCCTTCTTCTCCTCTAAGCAGAACTCAGAAAGCCAGGCATCAAATATTTCTGGGGGACCATCAGGTTCATTGCAGTAGATTGCTGGATCAGACTGTAGGCTGTAAAGGCGAGCCTTTGTGCCGTCATAAGGCTCAGCTGTGCCAGAGGGTGTGCCCATCAGCGTGATTACATCACAGTCGAAGGTTTTGTCCAGTGAGGGGGCAAAGGTATCTGAGATCACCTCAAGGAAGTCCAACAACCCCTTCTTCATTTTTTCTGTTGCCCCTGAGGAGCCTTCGGTCTTTTCTTTGACTGCCTGGTAGGTCTGCTGCAGCCAGCTCGGCCACCATCCCACACCTTCCCCTTCCGCCATCTTGCCTGCATGACATCCCATGCACAGGATTTTAGGGCAATATAAGTAGTGATAATGGAAGAAATAACTTGTTGGTACACGTTATGCCAACTTGTTACTCTCCTAATGTATTTTTGTTAGTTATTTCAAAACTGCCTTAAATGTTAAAAGTTTCTCAGCATATTAGTCTACAGATCTAAAGTCCCAGTCCTTACTATTTTTAGAGGATCTTAGTAAGAATATCTTTGTAATTGATGAAATGTAAAGATAACAATATTCATTTACTTTTGAGTTATTGTCACAAAAATAATTAAAAGTCCACATAAAAAAATCTTGTCATTTAAACATTAATAGTAGTGATAAGTAATAAAATGAAATCAATTATTGGCAGATACTGTCAGATACAAGGTGTTTGACTCCTGCCTTTCTCCCTCCATCCCTCTGTTTGGTGTAAGGCAGTGATGACGAGCATTTCAACGATACCAGCAGCCTGCTGCAGCCTGCGTGCTATAAGTTCAGTGCTATTGGCAAAGGGGCTTAAAAGGCTCTGGAGTCAGGCCAGAAGGGATCAAATCATCATGCTCTATAGCCCCGGTGAAATACTGTGTCCTCTCTGGACTTGGCTCCCTTTTTGTAGCATAAAGATAACACTAGCATTTACCTCATTATAGAGGTAAGAGGCTTAATTTTATACTTGTAAATGAACATACAATGACTGGCACATAGGAAAACTTGATCACTGTTAGACTGTCCTAACTTCACACTTTCGTTTTTTGTTTTCTTTTTTGAGACAGGGTCTCATTATGCAGTTCAGGCTGACCTTGAACTCACTTTTGTAGCCCATGCTGGTCTCGAACTCACTCCGATCCTCCTGCCTCAGCCTCCTAAGTGCTAGGATTGCTGGCATGCGCCACCAATCCTGGCCTAACTTCACACTTTGTATGAAGTTGACACTGTTAATAACGCCTAAGCTCAAATGGACACTTGCAGAGAGGTGTCTTTTTAGTAACCACATCTACCAAATCAAGCCTGCATTCCACATTGGGATGCCATGCTCTAGGCAACTGCCTCAGCAATTAAACAATGCTTGTCATGCCATCTCAAACTGAATGTGAAGGTCCTCAAATACAGTAAGAACTGGAGAACCCTCTAGCTCTACCTGTTTTGCACTTGCACCTTTCAAATGAAGAGAAACTGAAGGAGAAAGAACAGATGGCATGGGATGTCAGAGATCCCATGCTGGCCAGAGAGAAGCCCATGCACCAAACATCTGAATAGGTCTCCGGCATTATTTTAAGCCCAAGAATGGTCATTTGTCATACACAGAGGAAATGATTTCCATGATGACCTTACAGTTGGAAGCAGAAAGTGTGCTAACAGAATTTTGAAGGGCTGGCCTGATAGCTCAGTAGACTAAAGTGCCTGCGTAGGCAGAGCGTAATGGCTGGGGTCTGGGGTTCAATCCCTGGCAAGCTGTGCTGGCCCCGCCCACAGGGCACATTGAGACAGTGATTGAGACTGGGCGTGGTGGCGCACACCTGTAACCCTAGCATTTTGGGAGGCTGAAAACAGAAGAATCAATGAGTCCAATCTACATAGTGAGGCCCTATAGACTCAACGCAGTAGACTCTGTCTTAAATATAGAAAAAAAAAAAAAAATTGAAAAGGAGCTACATTCTTGTCAATAGCTTATACAGGTAGCGTGAAGGCTTAGATTGCATAAATCCTTGGGTTCAGGCCCAGCATCAAACCAAACCAACTCAAATAGAAAAACAGAAACATTAAGAGCTTATAAATTCCTGTGATAGTAGCAGATGATTGGCAAGGGTAAAAAGCATGCTGGGGGTGGCATGAACTAAGGCAGCTTTACAAAAAACTCCAAATTTTGATTTTACTCTGGCATGTAGTCTCTTCAATATCACTCAACCATTATGAGTAAAGTGAAAAAATTTCTACATTAAAAAATATTCATAAAAGCTTGATAATAATAGTAGTGGGCTGGTGAGATAGCTCAATGGACTAAGCACCTGCTTTGGCAAACACAGGGACCAGGGTTTGATCCCTGGTCCTGAATGCTACACTGGCCCTGCCCCGGTGTGGTCTGAGCTAGCAAGCAAGTCTGAGTGCGGTGGTGCATGCCTGTAATCCCAGTGCTGGGGAGGCTGAAAACAGGAGGGTCTCCAGGAGTCTAATCTGTGTAATGAGACCCTGTATCAAATATAAATGAAAAACACTATTTAATTTTTTTTTTTTAAAAAAAAGGGTGAACCAGATAGCTCAGTGAACTAAAGTGCCTGCTTTGGCAGAGCATAGTGGCCTGGATCCCTGGCTTGTCATGCTGGTCCCACCACAGGGCACACTGAGACAGCAATTGAGACTGGGCATGATGGCACATTCCTATAATCTTAGTACTTGAGGGGCTGAAAACAGGAGAATCACTATGAGTCTTGACCTATGTAGTGAGATTCTATACACCCTATAGACCCTATCTTAACTTCATTAAAAAAAAAAAAAAAAAAAAAAGCAACTAAATCACAAATATGGTAGATGGTGCAGAGAATGCAAAGAGCTAACTTTGCCACAGGCCACTGCGCTATCAGGCAGGGCTGGCTGCTGGGTGGGACAAAAAAGCTCAACAATTCTTCAGAATGTATTGGCACAAAGCAGCACAAAAGAAGTTTTTTCACTTGGCTTCATTTCTCCCAGACCAAATACTATCTAAATATGGTACTCTCTTTATTAACAGTACCTAAATATTGCTGTATCTTCATTTATCTTCTAAAAATTTTTTCAAATAATATACTTAATTAGAATTTGCATGCATCTCCTCACTACACCACCTATGTTTTAACATTATTTCCCAGTGCTTGAGGGGCTGAAAACAGGAGAATCTCTATGAGTGACAAGGCTTGTGAAATATTTAGAGGGAAAGAAAAGATAACATACACAGCTGCCCAACCAATTCCCCAAAACAGAATAATAACATCTAATAGGGGCTAAGTTGGTTTTCCCCTAGGAAACCAGGAAAGATGAAAAAGTTTGAATTGCTATGCAGTAAACTACTGAACTCCATCAAACTAGCTAAAATTTCCTATTACACATGAACTTTACGTGAATTTTAATTGTTAGGGAAGGAGCAGCACAATGTTTTTCATTCTGAAGGAAAGCAGGTATTAACATTAAAAGAATTGGCTCTATTAATTTTTTGTTGGATGGGTTTATCCCAGGAAGAATGTTTCTGGATAATTCTGAGCAGAAAATATCCAGGAGGTACAGTATTTTCTCGGAAAAGGCCGTGTGTGTGTGTGTGTGTGTGTGTGTGTGTGTGTGCGCGCGAAGTCCTGAAGCAAACCTCCCAGCTAGGGACTCTTTCTCTCCAGTGGCTTCCTCCTCTTAAAGCCTCAACTCACCTTCCTGCCCCATTTATAGCTTAGTTTAAATCTCATCCACTCCTAAAGAAGTTCTTTTGGGCCCTAGCTACTTACCTTTCCTCTAGTAGCATATTATTCACCACCACTTGCACAATATTCACCATAAATTCGTATTTCTTAATCAGTAGTAAACTCTAGGAAAGTCTGGGCCTTTCCTTATTTCCTTCAACCCTATAATTCAGCATTCTTTAGACAACATATGCCCTGCAAATGCTTGCAGAATGGTAGATTTCTCTGCACTGGAAAATAGGAGAACTAGAAAAAGGGCAATAGAGGGGCTCTTCCTCCTTGAAATTAACATACACATGAACTACCATCTTAGGTGAGCAGGAGGAGCAGACCAATGAGCTCCAGTGGAAGTGAACTGCGAAGAATTACTCATGGAAAATAAGACTCCTAGGAATTAGAAGCTTGGGTTCTGGTTCTACCTTTGCGTGAAATTTCCAGAAGAAAGGACTCTATAACTGTTGCATACTTTACCAGCCTTAAGAAATCCTTTCATGTAAAAATGAAAGGGGAACAAGTGCCTGCCTGGCAAGTGCAAGGTCCTGAGTTCGATCCCCAGTTCCGCGAAAGAAAAAAAAAGAAATCCTTTCATGTGAGATTTTCAAAAACCCATTTTCACACCTCAGCATGTAGGAGTCGGAGATTAATATACTCTATCACACAGGACTGCTATGAGGATGAAGTCAGTGAGATAACAAATACAAAGCATAACTAGCCAACACCAACTACATATATAAGTGAAGGCCAGGAACGCAAATAGTGCGAAGTTAAAATCTTGAAAATACTAAAACATCATCTCTATTCATGGGTGGTAGCGTGGATAATGTCTAATTTTTTCCAACACTACGTTATTGTTGGTACACTTCCTAAAGAAGGTACACATGCAAACATACAAACACATATATGCAGACAAAAAAGCAACTTATCTCTATAACAACATACACATACACAGACTACGAAAAAAATCAACTCATGAAAACAAATGCTAATTTTCTGCATTTAAAGAAAGCCTGAACAAGGGTGTGCAAGAGGAGACAGGCAGTTCAACACCATTATTGCAATGTCACAGCTTAGAGCTACTGCTGCTTGAGGTGGTCCTTCAACTTGCTTCCCTCCAACATATCTCAATATGTTAACCTATTTAAATAGAAAATTTAAATGGTGCATCGAGAAAAATATTAGTATTTTAATGTACTATAATCTTCAGTGTTAAAATGGAACAATTTGTCACATTGTAATTTTAGTCAACCCAAGCAATGCCCTCCACCTCCCAAGTTAATGCTGCCAGGGCCAAAGGGACCCACCTGGAGCCTTCTGTCTGCGGTGGGTGAGGACCTGGACCTTACATGGACAGGAACCACGTGGACTTGCGAGCACTCCAGTAGGTCCTCGGCTGATGCAGACTTTGCAGCTGTGGCTCCGCGGGAGGGTGGCCCTCCCAGGGTATGGTCGCCATTTAGGTTGCTCCTCCGCCTACCACATGCTGCAGCTGCACCAAGTAGCTCGCCTTGGGTTCGGGGAAGCTGGGGGTGCATTTGCTGGAAGCGCACGCCCGCGAAGGAGCTACTGCGATCTCGGGAAGCCCCCACGGGGGCCTCTGCAGGGGGCCCCGAGCGTGCTCGGGTCTTGCGCCACACATAGTCGGCAAGGGCGCTCTGCTGCAGTCGCTTCAGCTCCAGGCCCGATGGGCCACGCACAGGGCGCGTTGCCGCCTCGCCCCCGCCAATGCCCACTTCATGCATGCGCCCCGGCTCGGAGTAGGAACGCGCCTTCTGCTCGGGCGCCAGGCGGCGGCGGGGACCTCGTCGGGCTGCAGGTGCAGGCTTGGTAGGGACGCCCTCGGTGTCGGGGAAGCCAGGGGAGCCCTCGGCAGGGTCCCCATCAGCAGGGCCCGCGCTGCGCCACTCCCGGGGGCTGTGTGCAGACACCCAGGGCCCCACATTCCGCAGACCCTCATGCGCTGATGCCGGCCTCTTGGGTGCAGGCACACTGGGCCCAAGGTCGCGGCGTTGGAAAGAGGTGGCACCCAGCACACGGGACTGAGCATCCTTGAGACTGTCCCTGTAGGCGCGGCTGCAGGGCGGTTCAGGTGTGCCCGTACCCAGCAGCTGCAGAGCACTCTGGCTGCGAGGCAGACGTGCGTTCCGCTGCTGGGCTGCGGGCTCCGCTGGTCCCCTCCGCCATGGGCCACGAGGCAGCTTCCCCACTGCTTCCCACTCAGGCTCCTTATCAGTGTCATCACCGTCACCCCGGGGCTCAGAGAAATGGCCACCTGGCTTGGCCTCAGTCTCCTGGAAGTCACTCCCAGGGGCATCAGAAGTTGGGGCCATTCCACTGAGCATACAGTGATAGCCGAAAGCAGAGCTTCCTGCACTTGGGGGTCTGTGAACTCCGCGCTCTCGCTGCTCAATCCTAGAAACCTTCTCCAGTACCGAGGAGCGGGTCTGCCCATTGGGAAAAGCCTGAAGGCCTGAGGCACTACCGGAACTGAGTCTCCTCATGGCCAGGCCAGAAGTCCGCTGGTGCTCTGGGCTGGGAGGCTCTTCACGCCTAGGGTCTGAGCTGCAAATAGAGGTCGCTGCACTGGCTCTCCCATCCTGCCAAGAGTGGGAAACTGGCCTATCCGAGTGGCCCCTGTGGTCATCTTTCCTCTCAGAGCCTTCTACCTTGGTGTTGACTGCACAGGTGGGCTTACCACTGGAAGAACCCACCTGGGCTCCCCCTCCTAGCTCCAGGCTGCTTTGCCTTCCAAAGCTCTCTGGAATGTTCTGGAGAGATAAGAAGGCTGACCTGGTCCAGCCAAAGTTGCCTTCTCGCTCCAACTTTTGCCAGAGATTGGCATTATGGTCCTCCTGAAAATTATGATCCCAGGGTTCCAAAGGCCTGGAAGGTCTCCTGTCTTCACCCACCTGCCAGGCCTGAGCCTGAGAGGATTTGAGGTTGTGTTGATTAGAACACAGTTTGTTGCTAGGAGCATTCTGCCTCTCACTGGGATGTGGGCTGTTGCTGAGAGGTGTGAGACGGTTGTTCAGGGAGAAATCCTCCTCATTTTCAGGCACTGAAGAAAAATGGACTTTGTAGGGGACATACTTGGCCATAGTTTCTGGTTTCCTCTCCCCTGGAGACAATGAGTCATGTTCTGTGGGCTGGTAGAAGGCAAATCCAGGCCTGCTGACTCTGTTCTGGTTTCCATTTTCATCAAAGGCAGCTATCTTGCTACAGGTTTCCAGTGAGGCTGTATATCCACTCTCCTTGGCGAGTGCAGGATAAAGGCTTCCATTACTGTTTATAGCAGGTTGGGGCACCTGGGCAAAATGTGGCTCCAGGGAAGGTACAGGATAGATGCCAGTGGGCAGCAGAGGCTGGCCAGGCTGGGCCTTCTGGGTGTAGTTATACTTGGGCTTCACTGGTGGGCTGTTCTCTGGACTCCTCTCCAGTACAGTGTGTAGCTGTTCTTCAATAAAGGGAGCCTTCAGCGAGCCTGAGAAGTGTGCTGGAGGCCGGAAGAACCGTTTCTGATCAAGGCTGGACCAGGAGCTGGGCCGTTCCCGGTGCCGAAAGGCTGCATAACTGTCACTACGAGCTGGGGGCAGGGGAGCACCCGTTCTATGAGGCAGGTTGTTTGCAGCAATCTCCAAGGAACTGGAACACTGCTGGCTCCAGGATGAAGACAGTGCACCCTTGCCCTGAGGGATGTTCTGCCACTTGTCATAGCCCTGGCCATCTGCTGATACTTGGGACTCCCTACCCTGGAGAAGCACAGCTGAAGAGTTCACCTCATACTCGGCTGAGACTCCCCTCCGGGGATCATAGACTGTCTTGACATAGCGAATATCTGCTTGCTTCATCCCTTCCAGGAGACCTCCTCGGGCAGTGATAGCGTCCACGGATCCTGACCGCTCTCGACCAGCGACGCCAGGGGGTGGGTATTCCAGGATGCTGGAACTGGTGGAAAAGGAGCTATACGCTGAGTCCCTCTTGTTATGGAGGTGGCTGAGCTGGTCAATGCTGCTGGTGGACTTGGCAGGGGAGAGAAGACGACAAGGTGGGTAGCCCCCACTGGGCTCCAGGCTCTCCATGCTCCCCTGGGAGCTGCACCGGTCTGGACTCTTCCTCAGATAAGCATGGTCATAAGTGGAAAAGTCACTTGTTGAGGAGCTGGAAGAAAGCAAGGGACAGTCAGCATCACTGAGCAGTTATCATTCAGCAGGCCTACAGGCACTGGACCAACTTAAAATGTACTCTCACACAACATGTTTGGTTTGTGTTAAAAGGGCCACTTCTGGGCTTTGCTCAGCTCCTCTAAGGAAACTATAGTTGATGTGTCTCCAATCAATCACTCAGCCTTGCTGCAAGAACAGGGCCCACAGAGGAAGTCATGGCCTTTGGGCCATGACAGCACAGAGAGCACACTAATGTGACTTACTGGGCTGGAAATAACACCATGCACATTTGAAGAAATGAGAGGGGTAGGAGAGAAAAAATGAGAAAAGGAAGAAATGAGACAAATGATGAGACACTGTACTGCTCCCAGGTTTCCTGTTTCAAGATATGATCTCCTTCTTTGTGTTGTCTCACTGTTGTCACACCACCCACCCTCAGTCAGGAGAAGCTGAACCAATGGGCTGTCCAATCTTGAACTCCTAGTTTCCAAAACTATAAGCTGAATAAGTCCCTTGCCCTTATAAAGTCTGACAAATTATTGATCATCTGCTGGGTTTTTTATTTGTTTGTTTTGAAATGAAGTCTTGCTTTTCTTGTTCCTTAGTGCAGGCACCAGAGGAGGTCAAACTGCCTGCACCTTTGGAAGCAGGATGGGGATGGAGAGGCCTGGCCACTACCACACCCCAAGGCCTGCAGCATACGGTAAGGGTTTTTCCAAGCACTGATGACAGTGCTTTTATTTCTGTGCTAGGGGCCAGCACATATTTTAGTTCCCAGTACACCTTCAGTGTAAGGCTTCTAAGTCCAAGGATTAGAAAGCCCTAAGGATCCTCCTGTTGAAAGCACTATTAAAACTCACCTGCACTGACATGCCTGCTGGAGTTCACACCTTAACTTGCCAGTTCCTTGCTAATTTTCACCTGACTCTCAGTCTTTAGCATATTAGCCATTATTTATTATTTACCATGTAACAGGAACTGCATGTTATTTTATTGAATCCTTACAATGATCAAATGACAGGGGTCTGATTTCATTTTACAGAAAAAGCAGCCAAGAGCAAAGTGACCAGTAGCTGATGCAAAGAATTAAACCCAGACAGACTTAAAAGCCAGTTACTTCACACTACTCTATTCTTCAAGCTCCTACTCCTCATCTTCTAAGGGCTCTTAGCCCCTCTCAGGGCTCCTTGGTAGGAAGGGTTTAGGGAGTGGACCCTAGCAGATGGTTCAGATGGACACAATAAATTCCTTCAGGTCAATGGGGCCAAGGCAAAGGAAGGAGGACCTATAGTGGGGTGGGTCACCAGGAGTCCACTCTTACCCTAATATACTAGGAGGTGGCAGCTATGGTGTCCAGGATTTGGCCCTTGTCCTGACCAGACATAAGGAGCTGTGACTAGGTCCTGCTCTTGCCAAACCCATAGGGCTCATCTGTTAAGTAATCCTTCCAAAGAGCTAGACAGAGCCATTTCCTTTCGCAAAGCTTTTCCCAAAAGTGACACACTATGGAGTTGAGTCAGACAGATGCCAGTTTGCATCTGTAGTTAGTACAGGGGATCCTGATTTACTTTTGTCTTTAACACAGCTGAGTAGCCGGCTGGGTTGCTCCCTTTCCCCAGTTCCTCTCAATTGTGTAAGGTTTGACTTTCATACAAAATACTTTTTCCTATAACTCCTTCTTTCCTGATTAAACCCTGCCTGTCACACCAATGACTGAACAAGTGAAGGATGGAGAACCCGGCAACTTAGCAGGCAAAAGCTTTGTAGCCTGGCTTGGATCTGTCATGATTCAAGCTCTGCTGTTCTACCTTAGACAAATGACTTTTATCTAAGCTTCAGTTTTCATTCTTATACTGAGATGGACCACACTGTGTCAAGCTTTAAAGAAGTGAATAAAAGATGATGTGAGAGCAGCATGCACTGAGCAGTCGCACTTAGTTGTTGCTGTTGAGCTAAAATAAATTGCCTTCGGGAGGAAAAAGCACGCCGTGTTCAAATGTATGAGCAGAATCACTCACTCAAACAACAAGCAAACAGTGTTGACTAAGGCCAATACATAAGCACTGAGAAAGAAGTCTGTTGATTTTTCTGTGTAATTGAGAAATATGTGGTGAGCTCTAGAACTATGTCAAGCCACCTATCAGTGCTCTAAGTATCTCCATCTCCATGCTGATCTAGCCCATGCCACAAAGATGACTCAGTCACAAGGGTAAGTGTTTTAGGGGAAGGAGTCCAGGGTGGAGATAAATGTTCTTTTTTGGGACACAGGATGTCTTCAAGGCAGCTACTTACCTGGAATGGTAGCTTTGGTGCCATGGGGGACCCACTGTGCCCTGAGATATCTGCATCATACTGCCTTCTGATGGCTGCTCCTCAAATCTGGCTGTGTGCCATGAATGAGGACGGCCCACAGGTTCACTGTGCCTGGGGAGACATGGAGAGGGACCCCAAACATCAGCAGCCTTCTCGGCTATCTGCTCACAGATGGAAAAGTAACCTAGTGAGTACTGCAAAGATTTTTCTCATCATTGCTACCTTCTGCTTTATTGTTTATTTCACTTCTGACATCGCCATAATGTCAGATTACCTAGAAATTAGCATACAGAGTTCCCATATTAACTTAGACTTCCTGTTAGCATTTCATGCTCTATGAATGTAAAGCACAGGGAACTGTTCATATTTCCAGGCTGTTTCATATACAAATATATATATATATACACACATATATATATATATATATATATATATATGGCAACACTGATTCCTTCCCTTGAGGACTTTGGAGATACAGAAAGATCTCCGAGGCCTTTGAAATCCTTGGCCGCACCCTGATGATTGATGATTGACACTGTCTTATTTCTTGGTAAGAACTTCATAAAGATCAGCACTTGCCTCATCCCGAACTGACAATAATCTAAGCTGTACAATCCAGGACAAAATACTCTATGAAACAGTTTCTCATTTTGCAAATCAATGGCTTCAACTTTTCAACACATAAGAACTGACCAGGGGGGTGCTGGGGAGATAGCTCCGTGGCACAAGTGCCTTCCTGGAAAGTGCAAGGTCTTGAGTTTGAATGCCAGTCCCACCAAAAAAGAAAAAAAAAAAAAGAACTGACCAGGGGGGCAGCTAGATAGCGCAGGAGATTAAAGTGTCTGGTTAGGCTGACATAGGGACCCGGGGTTAGATCCCTGGGGTGCCGTGCCGGCCCTGCCCCCAGGGCACACTGTGGTAGTGAACGTTATTGGGCATGGTGGCACCTGCCAGTAATCCCAGCTCTTGGGAGGCTGAATACAGGAGGATCACTATGAATCTGAGCTGTGTAGTGAGACTCTGTAGACTCTGTACTCAATACATAAAAAAAAGAAAAAAGAACAACCACTGAAGAACAGTAGCGATGGCCCTATGATATCCCATGGCCATGGATCTCAATAAGGGCCATAAGGTGCCTAAGAATGTGAGCAAACCAAGGCACAGCTGCCACCACAGATGCCTCACTGAACACACCAAGTTTGTGAGGGACATGATCTGGGAGGTGTGCGGGTTTGCCCTTCACAAGCACGCCATGGAGCTACTCAAGGTCTCCAAGGACAAATGTACTCCCAAGTTCATCAAGAAAAGACTGAGGTCGCACATCCACACCAAGAAGAAGTGTGAGGAGCTGAGCAAGTTGCTGGTGGCCATGAGGAAGGCAGCTTCCAGGAAGGACTGAGCCCCTCTGGAATAAAGCTTTGCAGAAAAACAAACAACGATAACAACAACAAAAATAAGATACCATTGGCTTTTAGGTTTTGAATTTTAGGTAAAATTCTTCATCACTCTGAATTGCCTCATCTATAAAAAGCAGATTATAGCAATCTATTCATAGAGTTTTTGAGATTTAAATGTGCCTAGAGGGGCCGGTGAGATGGTTCAGTGGTCTAAAGCACCTGCTTAGGAAAGCTCAGGCAACTGTAGGGACTGTGGTTCGATCCCCGGCACCACATGCTGCGCCAGCCCCAACCCCAGGGCAGGCTGAGCCAGCCATAAAATAAATAAATAAAGAAACAAACAAGCAAACAAACAAACAAACAAATAAATAAAATTAAAAATAAATAAATAAATAAATGTGCCTGGAACATAGAAAGAGCTCAAGAATGTTAAAAGGATGGACAGACAGAGGAGAAAAAAATGGAGGGTGAGTGATGGACCAGACAGTGTAGGCAACAGCTGCTGGTAGGGATGAGTCTCCCAGTTCTAGCTCCCCAGGAAGGTATGGAGGGCCAATAATCAGGGAGGCTGGCCATGCACTTACTCTGGACGCAGCCAATAGCATGCTGGCCAGAGGCAGGTAGCTGCCAGGACAGTGGTGGTGACCTGCAATGCTAATGTGTTGTTTTGGTTTATGTCTAGTGGACCCCCCAAAGCCTCATGCAATCATGGGGTGGGGACTTCTAGAGCTGAGACTTGACTCATGATCCACTGGGATTATGTGTTTTAGTACGGATGGAATTATGGGTCTGAGTCCTTCTGGGATTATGGGTGTGGCCTAAGGTGGATAGGTTGAAGCAGAGAGTCTGAATGTAATATAAAGAGAGAAGAGAGACTGAAAGACAGACTCAGGTTGTTGCTCTCTGCTCCCCTGGTTGTTCCGCTGCCATGAACTGGATGCTCTCTGCTCTGTTCCACTCAGCCTTGGGCCAGCTGAATTTGGACTGAAACCTCCAGTAACTATGAGCTAAATAAACCTTTCCTTCCTTCATTTTGAGTGTTGGGTATTTGTCCCAGCAACAAGTAAAAGTAACTAAGACATGTGTATCCTTAGCAGGATACACATAAGCCACAAAGACACAGACCTTGCTCACTGGGAATCTACAAAAGAACCAATGGAAACAGCAGCACAGCTGAGGTCAGAGAGATCAGGGAAGTAAAACTAAGAGATCAATGGGAGCCATTGCATCCTTTGTTCGGCTTCTTGGCCCAAACCTCTCTTGTCCTCATGGCACACCCCACCTAAGCCCTACCTTTAGGGTTAGCAATACCCAGAGCTGATCAGCCCTTTCTCCGGAGGGGTACCACGGGAGCCCCAGCTACGATTCAGCATCCTAGCAGTCTGGCATTTCTGCTTCTAGTTCCCCTCTGACTGGGGACATTCACCACCGGCTACTGCTTCTCCTCCAGACCTCTGAAGGCAGCCTAGCTCTCTTAACCCTTGGCCCCTCACTAATTCATCACTCCTAGTTTGCCACACCATTCTATCTAATAATTAGAAATTTCTCTGCCTCATGCCTCCAGCCCTTTGGAGCAGGCCCAAAGCATACAGCCAGGAAATCTTGGAGCCAGGGCTGAAAGCCAATTATGTATGACTTCAAGCCTGACTTAGTAGCATATCCCTGTAATCCCAGCTCTCACATAGCTGAGACAACAAGACTGCCATGAGTTCAAAGCCAGCCCAGGCTATATATCAAGATCTTATCACAAACAACAAACAAATGAAAAACTATCTTTTGCCTGAGACACCAGTGGCATTTCATATAGATACCATGTCTTCTTCCTGCTCTATGTTCTGTTTACTTACATGAAGGGGTTGCCAGAACCCCTCTCAGAAGGAGGATGTGAAACCCAGGTCTAAGATACTGACCTGGAGAAGCCAAGAGATGCTGGTGACACATGAACTCGGTGTGGCAGCACTGCACAGCAGAAGGTGGCTCTCTACCCTTCCTCCCAAGAACTGCTTTCCCACCCATACTGGGGATTGAACCCAGAGCCACACACATGCTAGGCAAGTGCTCTACCACTGAGCTATATCCCCAAACCCTAAGTTGCCCAAGCTTGCCTAGAACATGCAATCCTCCTACCACATGTGCCACCATGTCTGACTCTGAGGATGACTTCTTGGCACATTCATCACCCAGCAATATCTGTCCAAGTATAATCCAAAAGCTGGTGGTGAGAATATTTTCCTGCCCAATAGAAACAGGGTATGGTGTACCCCAGGATGAGAAAAGGTTTATTTTAAACCTTAAAGGAGAAAAGGTTTATTTTGGCCTACATTTCAGAGAAGTATTAGTGTGTAGTTGGCCGGCTTGAAGGAAGGGTGTCACAGCAGAGATGAACTGCAGAGCAGAAGCAGTCCATGGTGTAGCAGGGCAGACAGAAGGCAGCAAGCAGCTATAGCCGCAACAGCAGCTTCTTTTAGTTTCTTTATATTCTACCTAGGTTGTAGGCCTATTGATTAGTGCCCCAATAGGCACCCTTAAACCTAGCATCACCCTTTTAGCCTCAACTTCACACACCCTAGATATAACTACCACTGAAAAACCCCACCTATGACCATAGGAGGCTTTGGGGGAACAGCTAGATATAAGCCATAACAGTGTCTTCTTTTAAACATTTTCCAGTAAGACCTGAGTATACATTACAGTAATAGACAGCTAACAAAATCGACACTGAGAAACAGATCATTACTGTGACTATACTGAGATAATGTGGAGAAGTCTTTGGAATGGGCTTATGGG